>WSYH01006729.1:0-36541 GCA_036426205.1 Ascaphus truei
ATGCTATCCTGTTTCAACTCTGCCCTCTCGCAAGCTAAACAAGCCTACTTTTCTTCACTAATCAACATGCACAAGTCTAACCCACGCTGACTGTTCTCTGTCTTTGATACTCTACTCAAACCACCCTCAGCTGCCTCTCCTGCCTCCATCTCCGCTCAGGACTTTGCTGACTATTTTAAGGAAAAGGTGGAATCCATACGGCAGAACATCCCCTCTGTTTCTCCCTCCCATCCTACACTTCTTCCTAACTCTCCTCCTGCCTTCCTTGACTCTTTTTCCACTGTCTCAGAGGAGGATGTGTCACTGTTGATCGCCTCTTCTCCCTCTACCACTTGCCCTCTTGACCCCATTCCCTCCCATCTCCTAAAACCTCTTGCTCCTACTATAATCCCTACACTCACACACATTTTTAACTCCTCCCTCTGCTCTGGAACCTTTCCATCCTCCTTCAAACATGCAACAGCCATACCATTACTCAAACACCAACCTTGACCCTACCTGTCTTTCTAACTATCGACCTGTCTTCCTTTTGCCTCTAAACTCCTTGAACGATTTGTATTCTCTCGCTTGCTCCATTTTCTCAACACCTATTCTCTCCTAGACCCTCTACAATCTGGCTTCCGCACTGCTCACTCCACGGAAACAGCCCTCACTTAAATAACTGACGACCTCCATGCTGCCAAAGACAGAGGTCATTACACTCTGCTCGTATTACTCGACCTCTCTGCAGCATTTGACACCGTGGACCACCCTCTTCTCCTTCATATTCTCCATACTCTTGGTATTCGGAACAAAGCTCTATCCTGGATCTCCTCTTACCTCTCCCATTGTACTTTTAGTGTCTCTTCTGCCAACACCTCCTCCTCTATTGATCTCTCTGTGGGGGTACCCCAGGGCTCTGTCCTGGGACCTCTTCTCTTTTCTCTGTACACACTCTCTCTAGGTGACCTAATAACATCTTTTGGGTTTCATTATCACCTCTATGCTGACACACAAATATACTTTTCAACACCTGACCTTACACCTGCTGTACAGACCAAAGTTTCTGAATGTCTCTCTGCTATATCATCCTGGATGGCCCTCCGTCGCCTTAAACTCAACATGGCTAAAACAGAGCTCCTCATACTTCCTCCCAAACCTGGCCCTACTACCTCCTTCCACATTACTGTTGGAACTACCATCATTCACACAGTAGCCCAAGCACGCTGCCTAGGGGTCACACTCGACTCCTCTCTCACATTCGCCCCTCGCATTCAAAACATTTCTAAAACCTGTCGCTTTTTCCTCCGCAATATAACTAAGGTACGCCCTTCTGTTGCGCGACTGCTAAAACTCTGACTCAGGCCCTCATTCTCTCCCGTCTTGATTACTGTAACCTCCTGCTGTCCGGCCTTCCTGCCTCTCACCTGTCTCCCCTACAATCTATCCTAAACGCTGCTGCCAGAATCACTCTACTCTTTCCTAGATTTGTCTCAGCATCTCCCCTCATGAAATCCCTCTCCTGACTTCCGATCAAATCCCGCATCTCACACTCCATTCTTCTCCTCACTTTTAAAGCTTTACACTCTTCTGCCCCTCCTTACATCTCTGATCTAATTTCTCGTTAAGCACCATCCAGACTCTTGCGTTCTTCTCAAGGATGTCTTCTTTCTACCCCCTTTGTATCTAAAGCCCTCTCCCGCCTTAAACCTTTTTCACTAACTGCCCCACACCTCTGGAATGCCCTTTTCCTCAGTACCCGATTTGCACCCTCTCTATCCACCTTTAAGACCCACCTTAAGACACACTTGCTTAAAGAAGCATATGAATAGCACTGTGGATTTTCTGAACACATGATACATAAGCTTGGCCCCCTGCAGACGCACTTACCAGAACTCCCTCCTACTGTCTCTGTACGTTCTCCCTACCCACCAATTAGACTGTAAGCTCCTCGGGGCAGGGACTCCTCTTCCTTAATGTTACTTTTATGTCTAAAGTGCTTATTCCCATGATCTGTTGTTTATATTATCTGTTATTTATTTGATTACCCCATGTATTACTACTGTGAAGCGCTATGTACATTAATGGCGCTATATAAATAAAGACATACAATACAATACCTGTTGGGGTGCCCTGAGGACTGGAGTTGGGGAAACACTGCTTTAACCTATTACACACATCCCTCATTGGGTCACTTAGCTCTTATGTTTGGACTGGCCCATTAGACATGTCATTTTGGGTCGTTAAACCTTGTTTCTATTGAGCAAAGTTGTCTTTGGCCTTTTTTTTTTTTATCCTGTTAAATGTAGACCTTAATATATTAAACATATCATTGTTGGATATAAAACATACATTGGGAGGTTGCCTGCATTTTTAAAGCAAAGCAGAGTTTTGTGCTCATGAAACAGGAGGAATACATTAGTAAGAGATGACATTTATTTTCCCGCAGGTTTGATTAATTCATAGAGGTTACACCCCAGCTTGTTTATCAACCTCCAGATGTCACAGGTGCGTGTGTATAGTTATGTGGCCAGACAGGGCGGTGATAACCTGTTTCTCTGCATACAGCTGACAGGGGAGATATCTCTCGGTGTCGCACGTCTGTGTGATGTAAAGGTGATGCTGTATTGGTTCGGTGGGAATTGTGCCTTACATTTCCCTCCTTGTTTTGCAGGTGGAGAGGTGCGAGTTTATCGTGCACAGTGTCCCGTGGAACAACGTGACTACTTTACAGTCGCAGCAATGCAATCTGCTGATCTAAGTTCCTGGTTACTGTGACACGGCTTCTCTAATCTGATTCCATCCCGTCTGAGTGTTTTTGTGAGGTTTAGCGTCATGGTACTCACATAGCGGCTATGCATATATTTGGTGGAGTCATGGTGTAGCTGTTAAGGTGTTGGTGGAAGTGGGGGTGTGACTGGAGGAATGGTGTAGCGGTTAAGGTATGGTGAGGCATGGTGTGTAGCGGTTAAAGGATTGTTGTGGGTTGAGGTGGTGTAGAGCAGTGGGGTGCAATATTTTCCAGGGGGCGCGGAGGTTTCGGAGGCTACGCTCTCTTCCCCCAAGACACTTACATTAAATGCCGGGGATCGCATGAAGCTCCTCGGTGTCAACTGACACGCAGGGTCATGTGACCCCCGCGGTGTAATTTGATGGGTTACCATGACGACGCGTCACTGGAATGTAAGTGTATTGTAGAGGCCTCGTGCGATCCCCCGCCATTTAATGTAAATGCGCGGGACCTCTTAACTGCCGCGCACCGCTGGTGTAGAGGATAAGGTGTGGGTGAGGTGTAGCAGTTACAGTGACATTGTGGCTGAAGGTGTGGTGTGTAGAAAATCTAATGGTCTTCATTAGTTAGATTAATCTAAACGCAAAGATAAGTGATTTCTGTTTCTCTGCAAATAATAAAGTACAAGTTGCATTTTTCTGGCTCCCGGAAGGAAGTTTGTCAATGTTTCTTTACTGTTAAGGAAGGGGTTATCAAAGAGCTGATCAAGCAGGGAGATGGTGCTGCCCGTGTAATCTCTTGGTGACGGCAGTAACATCGTACATAAGGGAACAACCCGAGTAGAACCCGCGTCTCAGCATGTTTACAAACTAACTTAGCCAAATGAATTAGTAATACATCTCGGTAGCAGTTTGGTAAGAGAGGTGCCTGTCACCCAGGTGTGACCCTTTAAACATGTCACTGCCATTAGTACATGTCCTATGGGGGACTGACCCTATAAAGGAGGTCACTGCAGTGTGGGGGTTTCTTACATCTATATACTCTGGGGTCATTGTGTTTAGAGGACACTTCTGGTTAGCAAGGTCAGGGGCCTGCGTATGCCCATTTATAGGGCCCAACTCAGCGCTACTGACAGGAATTTTTGAATGATTCACAAATTGACATTTCATACAATACATAACCTTTATCAAATAATATATATATTTTTTTTAATCTAGCTATGGGGTCTGTGCGCACACTTCTATAGATATCTACATCCCTTATCGGTACACCATTCGATGAAGGCCACACACTGCAAATAATTATGAGGGTGTGCACTCCCATTACAGAACTAGATGTTATTTTCACTGTTTCAGTCACTTGGGCTTTTATCAAGAATAACATACCAAACAAATGTGCCCCTTATATCCTCCCTCCCTCAGTTAAGTGTCACAACTCTACTTGCGCTAAATTCCCACACGCATGCTGCGTTCCTGCATTAGTTACTCTGAACATCTCTGGAGGAAATCTCCCACTCGCAGACTTCCTTCACTACAAATGTATGCTATCCTGGTTCAATTCTGCCCTCTCGGGCTAAACAAACCTACTTTTCTTCATTAATCAACACACACAAGTCTAATCCATGTCGACTCTTCTCTCTTTGACTCCCTACTCAGACCACCCTCTGCTCCCTGTTCTGCTTCCTCCATTTCACCTTGAAAGTTTGCAACTATTTCAAGGGAAAGGTGGATTCCATACGTCAGGCCATCCCCTCTGTATCCTCCCATCCTACACCTCTTCCTAACTCTCCTCCTGCCTTCCTTGACTATCCGCTGTCACAGAGGAGGGTGTGTCGTTTCTGATCTCTTCTTCTCCCTTTACCACATGCCCTCTTGACCCCATTCCCTCCCATCTCCTAAAATCTCTTGCCCCTACTATAATCCCTACGCTCGCACACATTTTTAACTCTTCCCTCTTCTCTGGTACCTTTCCCTCTTCCTTCAAACATGCAACAGTTATACCATTACTCAAAAACAGCAAGCTTAACCCTACCCGTCTCCCTCCTACTTTTTGTCTCTAACTCCTTGAACGTCTTGTATTCTCTCGCTTGCTTCTTTTTCTCCTCAACACCTATTCTAACCTAGACCCTCTAATGACCTCCATGCTGCCAAAGACCGAGGTTATTACACTCTGCTCATATTACTCGACCGCTCTGCAGAATTTGATACTCCTGGACTACCTTCTTCTCCACATTCACCATACTCTTGGCATTTGTAACAAAGCTCTATCCTGGATCTCCTCTTACCTTTCCCATCGTACTTTTGTAGCAAGAGTTTATCTGGATGTTTGGGCGCAAGTGGCTGTAACAGGAAACGGCTATGTATGGAAGAGAACAGTTCCATAGCTTTGAAGCAGTTCTAAATAAAGAGATACTTAGCTTGAGAGTTGGTTTGATGTGTGGATATGAAAATTCCTTCTGCAGTCCTCAGGGAATGGGGAACTGTACCTTAGTGAAGGAATACATAAGGCAAAATGGCATAATAATGTTTTTAAAAGAAAAAGATGATTGCAAACTCACAAATAGCAAGATTGTGTGCGCAGTCGAATTTTAAGCTTTCCAGCTTTACACCATTGGAGTCCTCTTTCCAGGCACTAGGTTCTGTAGTGTTTTGTGCTCACTCAGTTTTGGCCGTCCGCTCCCCTCTGAGTTGGTTTCCCTTTTTCCCCTCGTGTGTGCTGCTGCGTTCCAAAAACTCCTTCTGGTAGTGCTCGATTTGCTGTGATGGTCTCCGTCGGTTTAGTGGAGGATTGAAAGCTCTGTGTAACCAAAAGGAACCTCTTCCGGGTATCGTGACGTCAGGGCAAGGCTACGGTGGCTCAGGAAGGACACCCTACGCGTTTCGCGAATTCAGTTCGCTTCGTCAGGGGAACGTTCATGAGGCGTGGTGAAGGCTCTTATATACCCACCAGCTTACGCGTTACGATTACCATAACTGATTACCGAATCCAAAACACCCTTGGGTGATTGGTGTGACGCTGTAGCTCATGTGATGCATGATAATCAATTGTAGGTATGCAGTCTTAATTGGATTACAAAGTTCAAATTAAAAGAATATATGGCAAATGTATGCCTTTAATAATTTGACTAGAAATGGACTTGGAGGTAAAGGATCTATTAAACCATGTTAACATTATATACAGCTCAACCCTGTTATAGCGCGATCTGCTATAACGCGGATCTGCTTATAACACGGTTTGAGCATGGACCCCGAATTAAAAAAAAAAAAACTGCATACACTCACTGCACACTGCATACACTCACAGCACACTGCATACACTCACAGCACACTGCATACACTCACTGCATGCACACAGCACACTGCATACACTCACAGAACGCGCACACTGACACACACACACACACACACACACTGACAGTCTCACACAGTCAAATACACACACACACAGAGACACACTGTCTCTTTAAGGGAGCTTGCTCTTGGAAGACGGAAGCAGGAAGCAGAGACCGGGAGAAGAGCTGTCAGATGCCAGGTAAGTGCTGTGTGCGGTTGCCGCTGCCCCACCGGGTCTGGGAACGCTGGGAGAGTTCTCAGCTTTCCCCCTCCGGCAGACGCGGTAGCACTGATGCAGTGGCTATTTTTTTTTTACATTTTATTTATTTCTTATTTTTGTGGCGGCCATTTTTTTCTGCGACCCCGTTAATAACGTGGTGGTCTTTAACGGAGTTAAGCTGTATAAATAATTGGTTTGCAGAGTGAGTAGAACGTGACTAACAGAAAAAATGTGAACTAGTATATATTGGCTCAATGGAGAGAGGGGGTCCGATGTACTAATTAAGGACCCCAATAGTAGATGTAATACAAGATAGCTAAGGTGATAAAATAAGGGCACAGACAAAAAAGGAATGCTGGCTCACAACAGGGAGTGGCGGGTTCCATAGATGCCTGAACTGCAGAGCATGTAGAACAAACAAAACACGAGAGAGAACCAGTAAAGCATTCTACTCGACTAATTTGACAAAATCTTTTAAAATTAAACATAACATGTAACACTACAGGTAGTCCTCGTTATCCAACGTTTCACTTTACAACGAATGGTATAACCAACGCTTTACAATGCAACCCTAAGGGCCTTTTTTTGACGCCTGAATGCGTTATCCAACGCTCACCGCTACTGATTTAACATGGGACTCACTTTACAACGGTTTCACTATCCAACGCTACTTCCAGAACGGATTCTGTTGGATAACCGAGGACTGCCTGTATAGGAGTGGTCTACATGCTGGAGTGTTCATGCCAACTCCAGTACATAGGAAGAAAAAAATAAGCTAAAAAACAGAATAGGAGAGCACATTAGGAACATCGAAAAAGGGATTGAGAGCCATAGTGTCTCTAACCATTTTAGACTTAAGCATGGCCGAAATCCTAGTGATCTCAAATTTTGGGGCATTCAATATGTTGCAGCTGATTGGAGAGATGGTGATTATGTTAAAAGTATATCTCAGAGAGAATCCTATTGGATACATACTTCAAAAACAATGACTCCATTAGGACTGAATATTGACTGATTTTGATTTTTTTTTTGTTTTCTATAATACGGTTTTATGTCAACAACTGGGAATGCATGCTTATTTGGAAATATTTTTCTAATTAATTTTTTTCCAAATCAATCAAAACTATCACCACCTAAAACAAATTTGGAACCCTTTCACATTCTTTTTTTAAAATACCCACATTTTTAATCAATCATTATTAATATTTCCATTTTAAAAGCATCCAAATAGTCCAGTCACCACCAACATATAAAACAATTACTTTTTCATTTACATGGTATTCTACGATTTCAAAACCAAACAAAATAATCAAATTCTTATCAATTAATCATTTGTATTGTACCATTCACAGTATAATATAACATATTGGATAAGGCGCATTTTGTGTATACATTTATTAATCATAATTAGTTTTAATACGGTTTTATACTATAACTTATATCACTTATTTTTTAGCTGGATCAAAGTCCAATCCTGCTTTCAACCCCCCCCCCCTTATTTTATCACCTTAGCCATCTTGTATTACATCTAATATTGGAGTCCTTAACTAGTTCATCTGACCCCTTCTCTCCATTGAGCTAATATATACTAGTTCACATTTTTTCTGTTAGTCACATGTTTGCTACCCTCTCTGCAAACCAATTATTTATATATAATGTTAACATAGCTTAATAGATCCTTTACCTCTAAGTCCATTTCTACTCAAATCATTAAAGGCATACATTTGCTATATATTCTTTTCATTTGAACGTTGTAATCCATTTAAGACTGTATACCTACAATTGATTATCATGGATCACATGATCTACAGCATCACACCAATCACCCAAGGGTGTTTTGGATTCGGTGATCAGTTATGGTAATCGTAACGCGTAAGCTGGTGGGTATATAAGAGCCTTCACCACGCCTCATGAACCTTCCCCTGACGAAGTGAATTGAATTTGTGAAACGCGTAGAGTGTCCTTTCTGAGCCACCGTAGCCTTGCCCTGACGTCACGATACCCGGAAGAGGTTACTTTTGGTTACACAGAGCTTTCAATCTTCCACTACACCGACGGAGACAATCGCAGCAAATCGAGCACTACCAGAAGGAGTTTTTGGAACGCAGCAGCACACACGAGGGAGTGAAAAGGGAAACCAACGCCGAGGGGAGCGGACAGCCCCCGGGGGAGGATCCCACCAAACTGAGTGAGCACAAAACACTACAGAACCTAGTGCCTGGACGGAGGACACCAATGGTGTAAAGCTGGGAAGCTTAACATTCGACTGTGCACACAATCTTGCTGTTTGCAAACTCACAATCATCTTTTTCTTTTATAAACGTTATTATGCCATGTGTCCTTATGTATTCCTTCACTAAGGTACAGTTCCCCATTCCCTGAGGACGGCAGAAGGAATCTTCATATCCACACATCAAACAAACTCTCAAGCTAAGTATCTCTTTATTTAGAACTGCTTCAAAGCTATAGAACTGTTCTCTTCCATACATAGCCGTTTCCTCTGTTACAGCCTCTTGCGCCCAAACATCCAGATAAACTCTTGCTAGACTGTGTGAGGGTACCAGAAACTCCCCTAATCTGGACTGTGGGTGCAGGACTTATACTCAGGAACGCAAAATCACTTTTATCCATCTACTGTTGATATTGGTATTTTTAGGTTATTTTATATATTTATTGTCACATTTAAATATATTCTTATAAGTGTTTTAATCTCCATTTGGAACTTATTTTACTGTCAAAGTGTTTAGCGCTTCCTTGTACTGTTTTTACCATCGTACTTTGTGTCTCTTCTGCTACCACCTCCTCCTCTATCGATCTCTCTCAGGGTTCTGTCCTGGGACCCCTTCTCTTTTCTCTTTACACACTCTAGGTGATCTAATCATATATTTTGGGTTCAAATATCACCTCGATGCTGACGACACACAAAAGTACTTTTCTACCCCTCACCTTACACCTGCTGTATAGACTAAAGTTTCTGAATGTCTCTCTGCGATATCATCCTGGATGGCCCCCGTTGACTTAAACTTAACATGGCAGAAACAGAGCTCCTCATATTTCCATCCAAACCTGGCCCTACTACCTCCTTCCACATTACTGTTGGAAGTACTATAATTCATCCAGTAGCCCAAGCACGCTGCCCAGGGTCACACTCGACTCCTCTCTCTCATTCTCTTCTCACATTAAAAAGGTAGCAAAAAACTATCGTTTTTTCCCCTCCAATATTACCAAGATACACCATTTCCTCTGTTGCTCGACTGCAAAATCTCTGATACAGACCCTCATTCTCTCACGTCTCGACTACTGTAACCTCCTACTTTCTGGCCTTTCTGTCTCCCTTACAATCTATCCTAAATGCTGCTTCCAGAATCACTCTACTATTTCAAAAATCTGTCTCGGCGTCTCCCCTGCTGAAATCCCTCTCCTGGCTTCCTAGCAAATCCTGTATCACACACTCAATTCCTTACATCTCAGCCCTACTTTCTCGCTATACACCATCCCGACTCTTGCGTTCTGCTCAAGGATGTCTTCTCTCTACCCGTTTTGTATCTAAAGCCCTCTCCCGCCTTAAACCTTTCTCACTGACTGCCCCACACCTCTGGAATGCCCTTCCCCTCAATATCCGACTAGCACCCTCTCTATCCACCTTTAAGACCCACCTCAAAACAACTGCTTAAGGAAGCATATGAGTAGCTCCATGGCTGATAATTAACACCTCATACATAAACCTTGGCCCCGTGCGGATGCACTTATCAAAATGATCACCCACTGTCTCTGTACGTTCTTCCTACCAACCAATTAGATTGTAAGCTCTTCGGAGCAGGGACTCCTTTTCCTAAATGTTACTTTTATGTCTGAAGCACTTCTCCCCTTTGTGTTATTTGTATTATTTGTTATTTATATGATTATTGTCACGTGTATTACTGCTGTGAAGCGCTATGTACATTAATGGTGCTATATAAATAAAGACATACATACAACTCTTCCCCTGCCCCCCTTCAGCACCCTAGGACAGTGATCATCAGACCAGGAGGTGAAATCATACATCTAAAGCAAACACTGCAAGCAAATAACATGCATAACAAAAACACGTGTAAATAAACACGCTAATATTATTACGCTCAAACGGCAAAGCTTGGAAAAGGGCAAAACAGAAATCTGTATAGTCAGACGGCAGAGTGTCGTGGAATCCACCAAACACAGAACGGAGGCGACGGGCTGAGCTTCGGCAGTATCCGACCTATGCTCTATTCACTTGAGTGATACATGTTGTTTTAATATTTTTATATTGTAAGTGCGCATTCTTAAGCTTCTATATAAAGTAATACCATTTTACCATTGATCTGCACCATGGGTATTTTTCTCTGTCCTTATATTTCACCATCATAATGATAGTTGGAATGAATCTACGCCGGTGTGTAGAAGACTGAACACATTTCCAGTAACCTGTTGTTGCCCATACACTACTGCTATCCTGTGAGTAGGCTGCACATATGAGCCAAGACATCCAGTGAATTAACACACATCTGATTCTACCGTCTGCACTTAGATTGTTTTTTGTTGTTGTTGCTTTTCTTCTATATGCTCCCCCCGGGTTGTGAGAATACATATCGACCTTCTGGGACCAGTGAAGACAGTCCCTTCCAGAGGGTTCGAGCAGGGAGTCACAACTTTTAATAATCACTTCATTTGGCACCAATTGAGTCACTAAAGTCACAAATATTACATTGTTTATATATTTCACTTTATTATTAGTGATCACTAGTAGTGTTTAGCGCCTGTTTCTGCATCATCAGTCTGTCACATTAGTCAGAATACCGGACATCGCTATATCGTGCACATGAACTACTCAGAAGGGCCACCTCCCGTAAAGCATGTCATCTGTATCGCTCCCAGAAAGAGTAAGGCCGGGGCCATGGTGCCTTCGCCCTCGTGGAGGCATGCGGATGCTGGGAAGTGACCCGAGTGAAGCAGGTGCTTTCCCTGGCCGTGGGGGGCGTGCCTAGGGGCGTCACGGAGCTGGTTTGCCCTCATTGGGCGAACCGCTCACGTGAGTAGCCTGTCGCGCCAAGAAATCAGTTTCAATTGATTTCTTGCGCAACCCGCGCCCCTCCTGCTTCCGCACGCCGCATGGACGCGATCACAGCCATAAGGTAGTCTGATCACTCAGCGTGCGGACGCCTCCGCACAGTCTGCGGCACCATGGCCCCAGCCTAAGGCACTTTGTAAGTTGCGATACATTTGATCTGAGGAAAGTTCTCTGTGCTGCCGATAGAAACAGTGTACAATTGATATATTGGTCCATCTAGTAAAAGGTGTCTGTCACGGGAGAACAGGTTTATCAACACATTTATACCAGGATCATATGATTGAGCAAAACAAGGAGGTAAAATAAATTGTTATTTATGTCAGGGAAAGACAAACGCACAATGTACAGTAGCACAATTTACACTAAACATACACTTACTTTGGAAATCTGGGGTAACACAAACTACCTTTCCTAGTTGTAGGGGCTTATGACCAAGCTTACCCTAGTAACCGTTGCAAAACAAACAGCAAAATAATCTAGGCATCTTTTCCTTCAAGTAGCCTCTTCCTGCTGGAGACTTGTAACTGGACACTTAGCCTCTGAGAATCTTAGATGACTTACTCAGAGCTTGGAATTCTTGGAGCACACATTGAATCACACCTCTGGGATGGTGACTAGCTGTCTTATACACTTTGGGACAGGCAGTCCCACAGCTTGTCCACCAACTCCCGGCGTGGGACTTTCATGGCTGACCAATTGCACACTTTGCCAGGTTTGTGAAAGCTGGAACCTATGGCTTCAGAAAAGTAAGAGGGCATGTGCGCAGATCGCCATCTTGCTCACTTACTATTCTAAGCCCCCCACGGGCTCAATGCCCGAAAGTCTGGGGCAGATGACAACTGGCCAGGATAGCTTGCCTTCATCCCAGGATGCTAGCACTTAACTTAGCTATCCTGCCCACCTGGCTGCTCACACCCATGGCACAAGTGTTACTTTGATCTATGGGACTTCCAAGAGACGACCTGGCACCAAAACCTGGGGTGGCCAGGAGTTCTCCTTTGATCCCATGATGAAAAAACCCTGCCTTATGTTACATGTATAAAGTAAAACATATTTTCTTAAAACACTGCTGCTTAATAAAGTATACTTCTATACACGCTTCTGTTAAAATATGTTACAGCCTTTTGGTGTATTGAGATAGAATGTAAGCTGACCTGCTTCCTTTATACTATACTCACACTGCAAGGCAACACATGCGCAATACACGGGTCCAAGAGCTAACACTCTAAGACCCCAAAACACAGTTCAGGGGTGTAGAGGGAGAGGGAGATTGGCCCGGTATTAAAGGGGTTACACCCCATATGGCCACCCCCCTATCCTCACCAGGGAGGCAAGGAGTTAACTGGACTGTGGTCCAG
Organism: Ascaphus truei; assembly: GCA_036426205.1. Taxonomy (NCBI): domain Eukaryota; kingdom Metazoa; phylum Chordata; class Amphibia; order Anura; family Ascaphidae; genus Ascaphus; species Ascaphus truei. The sequence continues at coordinate 12,707 of WSYH01006729.1, forward strand.
GAACGTGGTTTTCACCTTGCTATATCATGAAAATGTATGTTCCCATGTTTTATTATAATGTCAGTGTCTGCACCACACATACACTGGGATCCATCCAGGAGGGCAAGGGTTAATAGTTGTATAGTGATTATAGCCCTTTGTTTAATTTTCCCGCCTTTTCAGGCACCATTTTGCAGAGTCCCATAGGTCGCCATTGAAGCTCCATTCATTTCAATGGCGGATCTAGCTGTTTTGGACCTGTTTCCCTCAAAGACCAGCAGGTGGCGTCCGAGAGGAGGAGCGGCGGTTTCCCATTGTAAGTCAATGGTCTCATTGACTTCACTGGAGATTCCTCGACGGCGCTTTCCAGGAACGAGTTGGCAGCCGTTCAAACCGCAAAGCGGATACATTGTCTGAAAAAGAGCTTTCATCACTGATTGGTCAAGTTCAACGTCAAGTGCCGTGGGAATCTTAGGTTCTAGGGCACCCAGAAATAAAATTCTTTTTGCCCCTAGTTCCTAGGCCTCCCCTCACTCGACCACCACCACCGTGTCCCAGAATCCAGGACTCCCCGAAAGGGTCGTGCTGGCTGAGCGGGTCGCGCCATAGGTTCCAATGGCGGCGGCAGAAGCAGCACGAGAAAACGGCTAAGTCCGAAACCCTACAAATCATAAGCCCATATCTCCGGTTCTGGAGGGTCCATAGGGCCATGGTTTGGGGTGCCTGTAGTCACTGCCCCGGCATGGCTGCAGAACCATCCTTGACCCTCTCTGACCAACCCGACGGAGTATGGACCACCATAAAGGTTCGTGAGTTTTTCCCATAGACTTCAATGGCGGCCGGTTCCCATTGACCGGCTATGGCGGAGAAACCCCATAGGCTTCAACGGCGGCCAATGGCCGCGGATTACCATTGAAAGTCTATGGCAGCGGAACCCGTTGTTTTCAATGGGAATTTAGTGAAAAACCGTGATTTAATTTACAACGGAGAATTTTGTATTAAAGTATGAAACGGTTTAAGTAGTATTTGTGTATCTCCGATTCTGAAGGTCGCAGCGGGCTGAAACTTGGACCCTATAGTGTCCCAGTTCCGGCATTAAGGTCTGGGAAGTTTGGACCCGCTAGACCCAACGGAACCGGATATTTTAATATGTCTGTGTTTTTACCTTAATACTGTACTGCAAAGCGGGGACAAAAACCCTTCACACAAAGGAATGAAAATGGTCTGGCGGGCGACCCAATGTCTAGAAACTAAGTACTGATCAAAAGAATCCGCCACTCTAACTGTTTACATGAGGGCGGAGAAGCATGAAGCCAGAGTGGTTTGCAGGTGTTACTTCTTACACCTACAAACAAACATTTGGTAGACTGTCCGGCGCCCCTGATTTAAATGTGGGGCTACAGAAATGAGACCCTCAGAGTCCCAGTGCGCATGGGCTAACTAGCTGGGGGGCATGGGTTAAACTGTGTTCCCACGTTATAGATTGGATACAGATAATTGTTCTCCAATAGTCTGTATTCAATGTTAAGAATAGAGTTACAAAGGTATATAAACTGTTTGCTATCTGATACTTCTTCATCCCCCACCCTAAGTAAGTGTTATCTTCTTGCCTGTTAATTGTACTATTTTGCTGTGTTCACCTATTTAAGGAATAAATATACTTTATTATATCTAAGCCTCGTTCAGTTCAACCCAGTTATTTTGTGTATATTATATCTTGTCATAAGTTACCGTGACAAGGGGCAACCAAGTGGGTTTAACCTTTTTTAGTGAGCCTGGTTACCCCCTCACCGTCACAGTGTCACAACCTATAAAGTACTTCACAACTCATGGTAGACATCAAGGCAAAAGCTAGGACTCGAAAAAAGGTATTTTGTAAAAGGAAAAGTGAATAGTAATGTAATTATACGACAAATGAAGGAGTAGGTGGTATGGTACCTTTATGCAGCTACTCATCCCTCTGTTTCTACAGCAGTGTTTCCCAACTCCAGTCCCCAGGGAACCCCAACAGGTCTGGTCTTAAGGATATCCCTGCAACAGCACAGGTGGCTCAGTCAAAATGACCGAGCCGCTGACGGACCCACCTGTGTTGGAGCAGGGATATCCTTAAGACCTGACCTGTTGGGGTTCCCTGAGGACTGGAGTTGGGAAACACTGTTCTACAGTAACGTAGTATCAAGAGTATTTTTGATACATACCCACCTGGATGTGAATGCGCTCTCGATCTCCTGCTTTCATTCCCACCGTCTGGCCTATTGAGCGACAACGTCTATGAAATCTACCGATGTGGTGAACGACGATAATCTCACAGATTATTCCTGTGACATATGGAAAGATAACTGCTTTGACAAGTATGAGAACAGACCACAAAACTTGGAGGATATAACAATGGTATATTTTGTCGCCAATGACACATGTAGCGTCAAAGGAGTGTACAAGAAATGTCTCTATCCAAGCATATTACGCTCTCGTAATTATGACATGGCTGAAGATGTCAATGAATATAAGTGTCAAACGGTCACTCTACACATGCCATTTCGAAAAAAGGAGGAGGAAATTCTATCCAAGGTGCAATTTCTAACTACGAGCAAAATGAGGAGCTCATTTTAGAACAACATAAAGTCTCCGAATCTGACTTGGACATTCGCAAAACTATAGAAATCTGCAGACAAATGTGCTATCAGGAAGGCGACGCAGATGCTGATGAAGCTTGCAAGAGGGACTTACACAACTGGGTAACCAGATTGCAACGAGAACCTGATGTGTTCTAACAGTTCTATGATCATCCAGACAGTGCCATGAATGCAGATCTTAGACTCGCCACACTCAACAAATTTGGTGCTATTGCAAAGAAACGTGTGAATTTAATGTGTAAGGACCAATTCTGCAAACATGCAAATGGCTAATGAAAAAAAAGGCCTCTTAATGCATTGAATTTGGAGCCTACTACCTCCATTTGCCAAACCACTTCAGATTTTTCTTATAGGGTCCGCCGGCTGTTTTCAAACTTTTGTTATGCGACTTTTAATGGACATTTACAATTGCTTTGGTAACACCGACAGATACTGTAATGCTTACAATTACTTGTACACCCACCGGTAAAGCTGCCGTGGCGATTGATGGCACTACCGTACATAGCGCTCTGAAAATATAAATTTCTAGAAATTTGCCACTTTCTATTGAAGTTGCTCATCAATATCGCACTCTCTTCTAAAACAGCAAAGTCCTTATCATTGATGAAGTCAGTATGATAAGTGCAGAGTTATTGTCGCAAATCGACGCCAGACTTAAACAAATAACTGGAAATGTTTTTATTTATTTATAAAAATGTTTAACCAGGAAGTGATACATTGAGAGTTACCTCTCGTTTCCAAGTATGTCCTGGGCACAGAGTTATAAAAAAATACATGGTTACATTAAAGAACAGGGTTATACAGTCAAATCACGGACAGATAGAGTTGGAAAAATGGGTACAGGGGATAAAAGGCTTGTGAGTTTTAGATTGAAATAGAGCAGCTTTAACATCACTTTTACATCACCAAACATCAGCGAACGTCAGCAAACGGCTCACACCCTTTGGCTGCGCGCCTTTGGGGCAACGCAGATGCACACTGGGGTGGGTGGCTGAGATGCAATGCAGCTGTGAACAAAAGCTCTTTGTGTCCTCATGGCTCGGTAACATTCCAGTGGGTGGGGTTGATGTTCCACAGAGAACAAGCAAATGTTAACCCTTAGCATGCTGGTCCTTTGCAGAGGGGTGCCGCTCTTGGGGAGCCCCATCGGGCTATGTGCTTGTGGGGCAACGCAGATGCTTTCTAATTGGTGGTGTACGTCAATGGCCTCCAGTTTGTGCAACACCCATGTAAAAACAGATAAAACAGCATATGGCGGGACCCACTTTGTGGCGTGGACTTCAATACCATGAACTCCAGTTATGCATCAGTCAAATATTACTTTTTCCACAAGTACTAACTAAAATTGGTAAAGGTATACAATTGGATGAATGCGAGCAACAACTAATAGAATCACGTTTCTTCACCAAAGACGACGCAGACCATCTCTGTATAAATGGAATACGTCTCTATTTGCGCAATCATTCGGTCAACACGTACAATCAATTGATCCTGAGCGTCGCAGTGGAAAAAGTAACGTCTATAGCACTAGATATCTGTGTTGGATGTAGAAACGCAGAGCAAGAAGCCCACGTTCGGCAGAAACTTTACAAAATGTCTGTGCTCGATACCGGTGGCTTACCCCAGCGGTGCGCAAAGTGGGGGGCGCGACCCCTAGGGGGGGCGGGAGATTTTGCTGGGGCGTGGCGCGGGCCGTTGCAGAGGTCCCGAGCTCTTCCCCCAGGCATTTAAATGAAATGCTGAGGGATCGCGTGAGGCCTCTGTAACTGTTTACTTACCGGGATTCAGCCGCTTTGTGACGCATCGCCATGGCAACGCGACGTCAAATGACGCCGCGGCGCCATGTGACGTGACGTCACACGGGTCAAATGACGTCGCGGATCACGTGACGTTAGGTCACATGACCCCGCAGCAACATCTGACGCGGATGAAGGTAGGCGGGGGTGCAAGAGCCGGGGGAAGAGAGACAGGGGGGCGCAGCACTAAAAGTTTGCGCTCCCCTGGCTTACCCTACAAACTCCCACTCGTCCTTGGAAAACCTTACCTACTAATGTAGATGTTACTGACGGCCTGGTAAATGGTGCCTTGGGAACATTACTTCACATTCAATACAATGAGGATGGGCAAGTTCAACGCCTATGGCTTAATTTTCTCACATCGCCCAAAGTGGGAAAAATAGCGTGCAACAAAGCAGCTGCTGACATACAATCCAACAGCATAAAACCCACAGCGCGGCCACAAGCCAGACAAACCACAACTATCTCACTAAGCAACAACAGATCAAACACAGCTATACACAATCATTTTCCATTGATACCGGCATGTACTATTACAATCCATAAATCACAAGGAGGAACATTTAACAGCGTTGAGTATGAATATGAGAAAGGACACAAACAACAGTTAGTGTACTTTGCTTTATTGGCGTCACCGACATTAATGGACTGTACATTGTACATTGTACATGGCAAAGGGTGAAAAGACATTCTATCATGGACCTAGAAATGTTACCTTCACAATGGGCCTTCAAAATGAATTTGCAAGACTACAAAACAACCAACTTCTGACAATGCAAGACACTTTGCTCCATTTTTCATCCATGACCAAACAGATCTTTCTATGCTCTCGCTAAACTGCCAAAGTCTTCGAGCGCACCATGCAGACCTCACTGATTCAGTAACACAGCACTGCAACATCTTACACCTGTCAGAGACTTGGTTAGACAATAACGAACAAGTAACTATTCCTAACTTTGAATGTGCAATTCAATTTAAACGCCAAAATGTTCGCGACGGTGGAGTTGCTGTGTACTACAACAAGCAACATACAGGACATATTATTACGCCTCATTTAAATATAATCCATCGTCAGACTACTAAACTATCTGTCATTATTACACCGGTTGCAGACGTATGCGCAGCAGAGTGCATCTTACCCAACGGGACCATGCTCCTCTCCACCGCCATATACGTCTACCCAAACTCAAATGTAGAGATTATCATCAAATACATCAATCTCATACTACTACCGTACTCTATTGAAGGCGCAGGCTTATTCAACAACAATTATCTTACAATACCCATGATTTTAAGCGGTGATTTTAACATAAGCTTTGCATCTGAAGAAGCAGTGCCGCTCGTTACTTTATGCAAGAAAAAATTAATTTAACTCTTGACACCAATTCAACTACAACATCTGGTTCCAGCATTGATGCTGTCTTTCAATGCCCTTTAAATAATTTAGAATCACAAATCTATGTATGTTACTTTAGTTATCATAAGTCTCATGTCTTACAAGTGCTACCGGAATGAATGAACCTATCGCCCGATGTCTGCAGGCTGATTGGCTTTCAGTCGCCATTGTATGCATGAGTGTTACAGTGTGAAACCCCCTGTCGGTTGTTGAAACTGCAAGCACCTCCCCCACACCGAGGCTTGACCCGCAAGCTTCCTTCCTATTGGCTGGTTAAACCGACATCTTCCGTAAACCACGACATTGACCACACCCCCTGCATTTCATTGGTTGCCGCTCCCCGACCGGGCCCTATAAATAGCAGGCACGCCTCCCGTCCTGCTCATTAGCTACTGCAGGAGCGGAGTGATGTGGGTGTACGGGGTGTGTTCGCTGCTGCTCGGCTTCCTCTGCCTGCCTGGGCCCCTCCTGGGGAAGCTGGGGCATATGACGGGCGGGTGGAGTCCCGCGAATCCGGACAGCGCGCCGGTGCAAAAGATCCTGCGGTTCTGTGAGGAGCGGTATAACCGGGGGAGCAACGACGCCATGGTATACAGGATGGTGCGGCCGGTGCAGGTCACTCAGCAGGTATATATATGCTTATCCCTGTACGTATATATAGCGTGTGTGTATATATATATATATATATATATATATAAATATATATCCCTATGTATATATAGAAGCAGGTATATGCACATTCTATGCATGTATACTCATATCCCTATATACACTCTGTGTGTGTGTGTGTGTGTGTGTGTGTGTGTATATGTAGCAGCAGGTGTGTATACACTCATTATCCCTATATACACATCCCTGTGTTTATATAGAAGCAGGTATCAGTATATTCCTATATTCACATATCCGTGTGTATATCGAGAGATCTCTATCACTGTGTAAACACCATGCCCGTGTGTACACATATTCCTGTGTATGTATATCTATTGATCTGAGTATACAAACTCAGGTGTTGGTGTATATACGAGTTTCTGGATCTGATGTGAAAATGCAAGTTCTGTGCCCCGCTGACCGGCCTGACGTATGCCCCGCTGACCGGCCTGACGTGTGCCCTGCTGACCGGCCTGACGTGCGCCCCAGGTCCCGCTGACCGGCCTGACGTGCGCCCCAGGTCCCGCTGACCGCCTGACGTGCACCCCAGGCCCCACAGTAGTGAATACAATTTGTTGATCTGAGTGTCTGGGTTAATCTATTCTAATTCTTCTTGAAAATGTTGCGATCTGGTACAGATCTCCCCCCAATTCTATCCTCTAAACCCAGCAACAGTGTGATCTGTTTCAGGTTCATGTACATACAGAACAACTTGCAATGCGGCTCTGCATGTGACATAGGATGAAATGGTAATGTGTGTGTGTGTGATCTCTCAGGTGGTGGCCGGAATGAATTACAATGTGACCATGATCCTTGGAAACACAAACTGCAGGAAGAGTCAGAACCTCGCTACAGGGAACTGCGCCCTGCAAGCTGGACAGGAACTTCGGGTAAGTGATGTGGTGGCACATGCAGTCTGTCCTTGGGTCACTGTTCCTTTTTAGGGGCTGACCCTTCAATCACATCACTGTCATTGGGTCACTTTGCTGTTACATGGGACTGACCTGTTAATCACATTATTGCCATTGTCACTTTGCTTCTATGTGGACTGACATTTTAACCCATTACACGCGTCACTGTCATTGGTTCACTTTGCTCTTATGTGGCACTGGCCCCAAACACGTCACTTTGGGTCGTTAAACCTTGTTTCTATAGGACAAATTTGTCTTTTCCCTGTTAAATGTAGATCGTAATATATTAAACATGTAATTGTTGCTGGATATAATAACATTCCCACACATTGGTAGGTTGCCTGATTAAGCAAAGCAGAATTTTGTTCCTGTGAAACAAGAGGAATACATAAGTAATAGATATGGCATTTATTTTCCAGGGGATTGGTGATTCATAGCAGTTAGACCCTGGGGTGTGTGGTCTCTGTATACAGATACCGTATTTCCTCGAGTGTAAGACGCACCATCGATTTGGCCCTTACAAATCGAGGGAAATTACTTTTTCACTTACATGTTTCAGGAGAGGTCCCATGTCAGCTGAGGATGGAGTGTGCGGCGGCAGCAGAAGAGGACCCACATCTGCGGATGGTTGAAGATGGACAGCGGGCGGGAGTGCAGCTGCAGGTGAATGAAGATGAGGGTTGTGGCAGGAGATCATAATAGCAGGAGCAGAGCAGCATAGGGGAACGGCTTGGGAGGTGCACACTGGAACCGGAAGTCAGACACGGTCAACTTACGTTGTTGGTGTGCACATCCCAAACCGTTCCCTGTTGCCGCTAGCTGTCATCTTCATTCGCCTGCAGACTTGGGACCTGTCCTGCCACCGGACTCCTGCCCGCTGTCCCATCTTCAACCATCCGCTGATGTGGGACCGCTGCCTCCTCCGTTGACATAGGACCTCTCCTGAAACATGGTAGGTGAAGAGGGGGTTCGTACCGTAGACTTTTTATATCTATCTGTTCCAAGACGCATCCCGATTTCATGTGAAAATCGAAAAAAGTGTCTTGGATCGAGGAAATAGGGTATCTCTCGGTGTTGCACGCCTGTGTGATGTAAAGGTGACGCTGTATTTGTTCGGTGGGAATTGTGCCTTACATTTCCCTCCTTGTTTTGCAGGCGGAGAGGTGCGTGTTTATCGTGTACAGTGTCCCATGGAACAACATGACTACTTTACAGTCGCAGCAATGCAATCCCTGCTGATCTTAATCCCTGGTCAATGTGACACGGCTTCTCTAATCTGATTCCATTCCCGTCTCTGAGTGTTTTGTGAGTTGGCGTCGTCGTATTCACATCAGCGGCTTTATGCAGATACTTGGTGGAGGCATGGTGAAGCGGTTAAGGTGTTGGTGGAAATGGGGGTGTGACTGGAGGAATTGTGTAGCATTTAAAGGATTGTTGTGGGCGGAGGTGATGTAGAGTGGGGTGCGGAAACTGATGGACGTGAGAAATTTTGGTTGGGGGGCATGGTGGTTAGAAGTCCCAAGCTCCCCCCCCCCCCCACCCCCCCAAAGGCATTTAAATTAAATGCTGGGGAGTGTGCGAGGTCTCTAACTCACTTACCTTCTCTCCAACGGCTTCGGGTGACGCGGCATTATTTGACACAGGATACCAGGTAGGGGAGTATGAGCACTGGGGCCAAGCAGGGATGGGGGGGCCCAGGGCCAAATGTTTGCTTGCCCCTGGTGTAGAGGGGGAGGTGTGTGATGTAGTAGTTAAGGTGTGGATCAGATGCTGCACATGTGGGGAAAATCTAATTGCCTTCATCAACTGATCTAAACGCAAAGTTTAATCATTTCTGTTTCTCTGCAAATAATAAAGTACAAGTTGCATTTTTCTGGCTCCCGGAAGGAAGTGTCTGTCAATGTTTCTTTACTGTTAAGGAAGGGGTTATCAAAGAGCTGATCAAGCAGAGAGATGGTGCTGCCCGTGTAATCTCTTGGTGACGGCAGTAACATCGTACATAAGGGAACAGCCCGAGTAAAACCCGCGTCTCAGCATGTTTACAAACTAAATTAACCGGATGAGTTAGTAATACATCTCGGTAGCAGTTTGGTAAGAGGTGTCTGCCACCTGGGTGTGACCCTTTAAACATGTCACTAGTACATGTTGTCCTATGGGGGACTGACCCTATAAAGGGTTCACTGCAGTGTGGGGTTTATTACATCCATATACTGTGGGGGTCATTGTGTTTAGAGGACAATTCTGGTTAGCAAGGTCAGGGGCCTGCGTATGCCCATGTATAGGGGTGACTCGGCACTACTGACAGGAATTTTTGAATGATAAATTCACAAATTATTGACATTTTAGACCAATACATAACCTTTATCAAGTCATCTACTTCTATCCCTTATCAATCCACTGTTAGATGAAGGCCACACACTGAAAATAATTGAGGATGTGCACTCCCATTACAGAACTAAATATCAATTATTTTCACTGTTTCAGTCACTTGGGCTTTTATCAAGAATAAAATACCAAACAAATGTGCCCCTTTATACCCTCTGCACCGCCCCTCCCCTCCCCCCACATATATCTCCCTGACAGTGCTTATCAGACTGGGAGGTGAAATCATACATCTAAAGCAAGCAAATAACATGCATAACAAAAACATGTGTAAATAAACACGCTAATATTATTATGCTTGGAAAAGGGCAGAACAGAAATCTATGTATAGTCAGAATACCTTATATTGCACACATGAACTACTCAGGAGGGCCATCTCCTGTCAAGCATGTCATCTGTATCGCTCACGGAAAGGGTAAGGCACTTTGTAAGTACTGTGTACAATTGATATGTTGGTCCATCTAGTAAAAGGTGTCAAAATCCTATAAAGTACTTTACAACTCAGGGTAGACATCAAGGCAAAAGCTCTGACTCGAGAAAAGGTATTTTGTAAAAGTGAATAGTAATGTAATTCTACAACATGAATAAATTAAGTAGGTGGTATGGAACCTTTATGCGGCTGCTCATCCGTCTGTTTCTACAGTAACGTAGTATCAAGAGCTTAAGGTAAGGACCGCCACCACCTAAATAGCATTTCTTTCTGAAATATGGTATCAAATAGAATTATTTTTAAAGCATAGCTTGATTTAATCAGTCCAAAAACAAATATATTATACATCATCGTTCCTTGTCAATCAAGAGCTGGCTGAAGGCCTGCCCAAAGATCTTCCAGGTTTTGTGGTTGCAAGACACACACTTTTGTTGAAGCAGGCACCACAAGTATCACATCCTGTCATTAAAAAAAAAAACACATTCACCAACAAAATTATGTCATATATATCCTATGAGCAAAGTAAATTTATATTTTCGGACTGATTAAGGGAAACCCACACATCAAAACATGGGATGGTGTATTTATTGGCAGCACAGTCTTTCCACCTCTTCCTCGCACTCATAAAACCTTCGGAAAACGTTTTCCGATGAGCCGTTACACTCAAACCACCTCCGTAAAGTTCCCAGGGCCTTCAGAGCATCGGCTTTGGTGGGAAGACCATCCATCAGATCTTGAGGTGGACTTCCATCCATGTCCTCCTCTTTGCAAGAAGAACATTCCTCGGGCAGGTGGAAGACCGACTCCTCTTCCAGATCCACAAAGCGTCTGAATTTTTCAGGGCTCATCCCGGCCGGGAGGGGGAGGTCAGTCCTGGCGAGGGCTCTGTTTCCCGGTGTCTTCAACAATTCTTCAAAGCATCTCTGGATGGTGCTCGGACTCACTTTCTCCCAGGATGCGGCCACCATGTGAACCGCGTCTAACAAGGTCAAGCCATTAGCCGTGGAGAATTCGGAGCAGTCCCTCTCACTTTTCAAGGCTGAAACTTTCCCTAGAAGCCTGGACTTGTAGTGGTACTTGAAAGCCCGGACAATTTCTGGGTGGAGAGGTGTGATGAGGCGGACATTGGGAGGAAGGTAGACCAGCTTGACATTGTTTAACACAACATTAAACTGAGCCACCTCACGGTCTAAGAGTAGAGCCACGGTACGGCCACAGCTTTCCATTTCGTGGTCGAAACCAGACAACCACTCGGAAAAGATTTCCGGGGTCATGTGTCCATCCTGGCTGCTCCGATACAGAGCAGGGAGGGAGTCTCCATGGACACCAAAAAAACAATGGTGAGAACTCTGCCTCCCCACCACCAATGCCCTGCGCTTCTCCCCCCCGACGCAGGCACACAAGAAGACGCCAACTCTTTCCACCCCGTCCCTCCTCCCGGGCTGCATGGTTTTGTAGAACAAGGAGACCTCTCTGCAGCCATAAACGTCCTCAGAGGAGAATTCCTTCAAGGCTTGAGGAAGGTCGACGGCCGGGGTATCATCACACAAGACTTCATCTGAGAAGCTGGGCCGGTGGCGTGGGCCGAAGCAGACGTTATTCCTTCTCTTCCAGCGAACCAACCACCCAATGCTAGGAATGAATTCCTGGCCCATGATATCCGCTAGCTCCTTGGCTTTCTGGAGAAGCATTGGGCCAGTGATATCCCACATCTTAGTTCTGGCGATGTGGAACCAGCAGAGAAGTGCCTCATCTATGCCGCTGTACTTGGACTCCCTCTTACGCTTCCTCTGGCGGTTAGCAGTTCCACTACACCAGTCGGCCAGCAGCTTCTCCTTGTTCTTGCAGATCCTGGATATCTGGGGCTGGGACACTCGGAAGATCCTGGCCACTTCTGACTGAGACATCTTGGACTCGTCCAGCATCTCCAGAACTCTTATCTTCTCTGCCAGGGAAAGGGCGTGGAGCTTCTTTTTTCCGCTGGGCTCCATGGCGAGAAGAGCAGAGAGGTGGGAGGAGAGAGCAGCTAATGGAGGAAGAGGGAGGAGAGAGATGGAAAGAGTTAGAGGAAAAGAGAGGAGGGAGAAAGGGCGAGATGAAAAGAGGAGGAAGGAGGGAGATGTAAACCAAAAGAAGCAACAACGAAAAAGAGAGAAGTGAAACGAGACAGGGAAGATGGGGAGAGAGAAAGAGGGGTAAATATGTGGAGAGAGAGAGAAAGGCAGAGAGAGAGAGGGGAGGGAAAGGGGGCCGAGATAGAAAGGGAGGGGGGAGAGGAAGGAAAACAAGTGGGCAAGGGAGGAAAAGAAAGTGCAAGAAATATTGGCTTTACATCCCAAATCAAATATTATTTTATTAATATAACAAGCCTAGGACTGTGTGATCCTGTCCCTGATAATACTCTGCAGTCAGGTCACCCTACATTAGATATAAACCCCAGGACTGGCTGATCCTGTCCCTGATACTCTGCAGTCAGGTGGTCACCCTACATTGTATTGTATTGTATGTCTTTATTTATATAGCGCCATTAATGTACATAGCGCTTCACAGTAGTAACACACGTGGTAATCAAATAAATAGCAGATAATATAAATAACAGATCATGGGAATAAGTGCTTTAGACATAAAAGTAACATTAAGGTAGAACATTAGATATAAACCCAGGACTGTGTGATCCTGTCCCTGATACCCTGCAGTCAGGTCACCCTACATTACATATACACCAAGGACTGTCTGATCCTGTCCCCGATCATCTAGTGTCCACATTTCCTTTTAATTACCCCCCACCTTAATTGTGGCCTTAATCAACACAATTATGCCTCTTAATGAAATGATCTGGATTAAATCCAGGAGTTAAACATGTTTTCCCATTCCACATACCTTGTGAATGCAGGCCCAGAGTTATGCATTGAAAGTCATAGCCTAATATAACACTAAACAGAAGAATCCTCCTGCAGATCTCAGGGCTGTTTTGGATTCCATGCTGCTCACAAGCTGCACATTGCAGGCAAACCCTGGCTCTGGATTCTTCATTACACACTGAGGCATTGCAAAAAGGGATTGAGGATTCAGGAGTTGTAGTTATACTGAGTGACCACTGGGAGGAGATACAGTTAATCTGCCATAGAGTTTAATTGCTGTTGCTAGACACATTCTGAATAGTTAGTTACATGGCAGGCATATCATTAACATTGGCATTTCACTCTTTATTTGCTCATTCCCTTTCTTACTCTCATTACTTCTACCAATCACCCCCCCCTCTCCCCCCATTCTGAATTTTCAGCTGGACTTTAAAAATGGAGAGATGTTCTTCATGAATATTACTAACCCCTTACGTTCCCTATAGAACATACATCGTAAAGGACAACAGCCTGGGGGAGAGGGCTTTATGAGGTTTGCCCCAAGATCACAGGGTTTCGCTCATTGGGGTAGCAGTGTTAACTGGATGATAATTCCTGAGGGGGGAGAGAGAGGAAGAGAGATGAGGAGGGGGGGGGAGAGAAGAGGACGGGGGAGAGAGAAGATGGGAAGGGGAGAGAGAGGGGGGGGGACGCCACCCTTCTCCGCTAGCGTCCCACTCTCATTAATCACTTCTCCCGCTATCTCCTCTCCCTCCCCCTCTCCCTGTATCCCCTCTCCTCTCCCCCTCCCTGTATCTCCACTCTCCCCTCCCTGTATCTCTCCTCTCCCTGTATCCCCCCTGCCTGTATCTCCCCTCGCTGTATCCCCCCTTTCCTCTCCCTCCCATCCCTGTATCCCCACTCTTCCTCCCTGTCTTCCTTCTCTTCTCCAACACCCTCTGTATCCCCCTCTACTGCCCCTCCCCCTCGCTGTATCCCCCCTTTCCTCTCCCTCCCCCCTCTCCCTGTATCCCCTCTGTCTCTCCTCTCCCCTCCCGGTATCTCTCCTCTCCCTGTATCCCCCCCTGCCTGTATCGCCCCTCTCCCCTCGCTGTATCCCCCCTTTCCTCTCCCTCCCCTCCCTGTATCCCCTCTCCCTCCCTGTATCCCCCCTCTTCCTTCCTGTCTTTTCTCTCCAACACCCTCTGTATTCCCCTCTACTGTCCCTCCCCCTCCCTGTATCCCCTCTCCCTCCTTGTATCCCCCCTCTTCCTTCCTGTCTTCCTTCTCTCCAACACCCTCTGTATTCCCCTCTACTGTCCCTCCCCCTCCCTGTATCCCCCTCTTCCTCCCATCCCTGTATGCCCATCTCTCCCCTCCCTGTATCCCCCGGTCATGGGAGACCAGTACTTTTTACACCTAAAGCACAGTAATCTCTATCACCAGACAGGACAAAGAAGTTGAATAAAATGGGTTTATTCTGGCAAGCCAGCAATCAGAACAAAATTCACAATAACAAGATACAATACAAACTGAGGGCCTCTAGCCTCGACTAGGTGCAGGGGCCTGCTTCAGGTAGGCTTACCATATACGCTTCTTGTCCTGGACTCTCAAAGTGCTATTCACACAGTAGCAGCTTTGAAATCCCCACCAGTTGAATCACTGTCAAACTCACAGGATGATCTGGTACTCTGATCGGCAGCGCTCCTTACATAGCCCTCAGTGGCTATCCTTACTATGGAGGAGCCGCCGACCAACCAGAGTACAGATTGAGATGGTACAGCCAATGCTAGAGGCGGGCGGAGGCATTCAAGACCGCCCCCTGGTGACGTAGCTGCTGGGAAGTGGGGAATTCGAACTGGCCAATGGGAACTGTGCCTACGGGGCTCCGACCCGGAAACGGCTCCCCCTGGCCAGCCCTAAACCTCCCGCTGGGTAGGCACCTCAGAGTCTGCAGGGAACAAAGGCACTGAAAGCCCATCCCCGGGCCTGAATGCCACCCTTCCCCACTCACCAAATGTCTTAACACCTCGCTGCTCCCAGCCTTTGTCTTAATCTATCATTTCTATGCAGGCGCCTCGGCTGATTCAATCACAGAGTCTGCCTCCATAGAAATGCAGACCTCAATCCACAATAAAGCCTCGCTAGGCTGAGGGACAAATACAGTATAGAAGTGCTTTACAGTATATACATTTCCCGGTTCCCTTTCCCCCCCAATATATACATTAATAACCCCATTCCCGAACTCCCAATTCTCAGGCTAGTTCCCATAAGGGGTCAAAACATGCAAAATGTGTCCGCTATGCAAGTGTGCATAGGTGGCCAAAAACACACGGGGTAGCTAGCCGAGCTTCACCTTTATTATGTGAGGCTAGCTACCCCTACTGTCACATCTCCCCCTCAAGATGAAGGCCAATGGGCAGTCACCCCATCAGGTGGCTCCACAAGCCTGTAAGTCCAAGAGGCCTGTTGTTCACTGGGGTTGTCCTGTCTGGAGAGACCGCCCACGTTGCCGTGCACACTACCCTTCTTGTGCTGGATAGTAAAATCACATTTTTGAAGGGCAAGGCTCCAGCGGAGCAACTTTCCATTCTCCCCCGGCACCCTCTGCAACCAACTTAGGGGATTGTGATCGGTGATCACGGTAAAAGCCTGCCAGTAAACGTAGGGCTGTAGCTTCCTTAGTGCCCAAACAATGGCCAACACTCCTTCTCTATAGTGGCATAAGCTACCTCCCAAGGTACCGCTTTCTGTAGTCGGAAGCTGCCAAGATGGGAGTGCTGGCCAGGGCAGCCTTTAGGGCCTTGAATGCCTCCCCGCATTTAGGAGACCAGGCTACCAGAACCGAGAGCCGCTTCTTGGTCAGGTCTGTCAAGGGTTTGGCCAGGGCGCTGTACTGGGGAACAAATTTACTGTAGTAGCAAGCGGTACCTAGGAAGGCTAAGACTTGCTTCTTAGTGCAGGGAACTGGCCAGTTTACAATTGCCTCCACTTTGGTGGGCTCAGGCTTGAGGTGCCCTCCGCCTACCCGGTGCCCAAGGTATAATACCATGCCGACCTGGCACTTAGATGGCTTTAAAGTGAGACCAGCTTCCCTGATCCTACCCAGTACCGCTGCTACATATTGTAGATGTGCCTTTCAGGTGCTACTGAAAATGGCTGTCATCCAGGTATATCCATGCAAAGCCCTGCATCCCTTCTAATAACCTGTTGACCGGGCGCTGGAAAGTGGCCGGCGCGTTCTTCATCCCAAATGGCATGACTGAAAACTCATACAGGCCACTCGGGGTGATGAAAGCTGACTTTTCCTGCGCCTCCTGGGTCAACGGAATTTGCCAATACCCCCAGGACAAATCCATGGTGGTCAGATACCTTGCCCTGGCGAGCTCATCTAAGAGCTCATCCATGCGGGACATGGGATAGGCATCTGCTACAGTCTGAGCATTGAGCTGCCAGTAGTCCACACAGAACCGGATGGTTCCATCCTTCTTAGGCACCAGGACTACCGGGGAAGCCCACGGGCTCTGTGACCGTGTGATTATCCCTAGGGCCAGCATCTCTTCTACCTCTCTCTCAATGCTCCGCTTCACCCCTGCAGAGACCCTGTATGCATTTTTGTGGAGGGGTCTATGATCCCCATTGTTGACCGGGTGATCGGTTAGATGGGTCCTGCCTGGCTTATCCGTGACCAAGGACCAGGTACTGCTCTAACATGTCTCTCGCTTGTTCCCAATGGGGAGCCATGAGTTGGGGTCCGATCCCCACCTGCTCCACTGAGCCTCCCTGCCAGGTTTGTCCCAGGAGATCGGGCAAAGCTTGGCTCACAGGATCTCCCAGCGGTGGGCTGGAGATAGCCAACGCCGCCGGTTCACTCGTATGGTATTCTTTTACCATGTGGTAAGTCCTGTGCCTACCTGTCTCTGGATCCAGGTTTACCACATAGTTACATTCATTCATCCGCCGGTGAACTGAGTACGGGCCGGCCCTAGCAGCAGGCAATTTGTTCTGCCAAGTGGGCTTCAGAATAAGCACTTGCCCAGGGATGAACTCTCTGCTACGGGCACTTTTATCATACCAACACTTCTGCCTGGTCTGAGCTAGCTGGAGGTTAGCCTGTGCTAACCCCAAGAGTCTCTCTAACCTGTCCCTGAGCTATAACATGTATGGTAGCACAGAGGCATCAGTATCGGTAGTCTCCCCTTCCCGTGTCTCATGGAACAGATCGAACTGTCCCCGGACACGGCGCCCATACAGAAGTTCTAAGGGGGAAAAACCAGTAGACTCTTGCAGTACCTCTCGGAACGTAAACAGCAGGGGCTGCAAGCGAGCTTCCCAGTCTCCCCCTTCGGCTTCCACAAATGCTCGCAGCATTTGCTTCAACGTCCCATTGAACTGCTCACACAGTCCGTTTGTTTGGGGATGGTAAGGAGCTGTGCGGAGGGCTTTCACCCCGCACGTAGCCCAGAGACATTGCAGCAATTCAGATATTAACTGCGCCCTCTGATCGGTTAAGATCTCACTCGGGAAACCTACCCTAGTAAATATCCCAATCAGAGCCTCTGCCACCTTACGCGTATTGATCGAGAAATGTGCCACAGCCTCCGGGTGCAGGGTAGCAAAATCAACCACGGTGAGGATGTAATGCTGCCGACTAGGGATCATGAGCGGACCCACTATATCGACTGCTACCCTCAACTTGCCTACTCGCTGGCAGGCATCACTGGTGCTGCAAAATGCTGATACCTCCTGAGATGCCCCCAGCCTGTAGAAAGTTTGCAATAGCCGGGCTCTGGTGCAAGTGACCCCCTGATGCCCCGCAAGAGGGATCGCATGGGCGACCTGCAGCAGCTGCTGCCTATACTCCCTGGGAACCACTAGCTGCATTCTGCCAGTCCATGGTCTGGCCAGATCACCCGGGACTTGTTGTCAGTACAACAGCCTGTGGTGCCACAGGAATCGATCAGACTCGATCTCGGAGGCAGGCTTGGCCGCCCAAAGCCACATGCCCTCCAGATCGGGGTCTTACCGCACGGCTTCCCGGAACCGCTCACTGCGCTCCAGCCGTTCGCCCTCAGTCACTTTGTCAGGGGAATTGTCAAAATGGGGGTCGGGACTCAAGTTGGGACAAATGTCTGGCTCGGTCTGGCTTACTTGCCTGGTCTCCTCTGTGACCCCGGTACACAGTGGCTCCAAAAGCTGGGGAGCGATGATCACAGTGTTGTGCGGCGGCGCCAAAGGCACCTCCGCCTGGGCAACTGCCCAACTTTTGCTCCTTGTGATTGCGGCCCCAGGAGCATCTTCCTCCGCGTAGTAACAAATAAATCTCCACAGGTCATTGCTGAGCAGAATGTCAATGTCTAAACCAGGCAACACACCAACAACATTCGAGAAACTCTCGGGCAACCTGGAGAGACCTTGGGGCGCCATCCGGCATTCTCACCTGCATCCCCGTCCCTGGGAGCAGGTGATCTGGGCTGACCATATCAGGCCACACCAGATTTACCGTAGCCCTGGTGTCCATCAGGCCGGTCACCTGTCGAACTCCTATCTCTTCCTCACATCGTGGGCATCCAGTCCGACGGCTGCGACGCGATGCCCGTCTGGATTCACTGCTATGCTGCTGGTAGATGCTGTGGGGCCCGCTGGCTGGGTCACCTGCTGTACCTGCTGCAAGGCCGCTTGCTGCTCCTCTGTTGGGACCAGCCCCACGTAGGCTATCGGCCTTGCAGCTTGGGTACGTTGCTCCAGATTAGGGTTACTGGCACAGGGAGGGTTCGGGCAATCCACCCGCTGATGTCCTGGCCGGTTTGACTGATTGCACTGGCGCTTGTGAACAAACTCTGGGGGTTTAGCTGCACCCTCTCCAGGCATTTGGCTTGGTCCTCCACGAGGATGTAGTTGGTGGAGGATCGACTGCTTTGTGTGCCCGGGCCGACGGCACCGGAGGAGGGGTTAGGACCAGCTTCTTGTAGTGTCGCCGGTTGGTCACGTACTCATCTGCAATCGTAGCGGCCTCCTGGTAGGTGGATGGTTTGTGGTCTCACCGACTTCCGGCATACACTTTAGGAGGAACGTCTCCCGAACAAGGAGATCCAGCAGTTCCCTGAACATAGTTACCTGGCAGCCCTCTACACACCGACGGCGCCGGTGGGCTAGATGGGAGGCAAACTCCACATGAGTGTCCCCGGTGCCCTTATCCAGCGCCCAAAACTGCTCACGGTATGCCTCGGGGTTGATGGCATATCGAGTGAGCAAGACTGCCTTACCGTGGTAGTAGTCCTTGGCTTCCTCTCTCTCGATCTCCCGGAAAGCAATCTGTGCTTTACCGCTCAGCTGCGGGGACAGGTATTTCACCCACTCCCGCTCTGGTACATCATGTCTCACGCACTGGTTCTCAAAATCCCTTAAGAACCCGTCAATTCCTCAGTATATCTGTACATTTTGCAAAACTTTGGTAGGGCACTGGGGTTGGGCGCTGGGACAGCTAGCCGTGGAGGGAGCCGGAGTGGGGTTGCAGGAAGCGCAGCCATCAGTTAGCTATCCTTACTATGGAGGAGCTGCCGACCAACCAGAGTACAGATTGAGATGGTACAGCCAATGCCAGAGGAGGGGGCGGGCGGAGGCATTCAAGACCGCCCCCTGGTGACGGAGCTGCTGGGAAATGGGGAATTCGAACTGGCCAATGGGAACTGTGCCTATGGGGCTCCGACCCGGAAACGGCTCCCCCTGGCCAGACCTAAACCTCCCGCTGGGTAGGCACCTCAGAGTCTGCAGGGAACAAAGGCACTGAAAGCCCATCCCCGGGCCTGAATGCCGCCCTTCCCGACTCACCAAATGTCTTAACACCTCGCCGCTCCCAGCCTTTATCTTAATCTATCATTTCTATGCAGGCGCCTCGGCTGATTCAATCACAGAGTCTGCCTCCATAGAAATGCAGACACACAATCCACAATACAAGCCTGCTAGCTGAGGGAAAATACAGTGGTACCAGGAATAGAAGTGCTTTACAGTATATACATTTCCCGGTTCCCTTTCCCCCCAATATATACATTAATAACCCCATTCCCGAACTCCCAATTCTCAGGCTATTACCCATAAGGGGTCAAAACACGCATAATGTGTCCGCCATGCAAGTGTGCATAGGCGGCCAAAAACACACAGTTTTAGGGGTAGCTAGCCGGGCTTCACCTTTATTATGTGAGGCCAGAAACCCCTACCGTCACCCTTCTCCCCTCCCTGTATCCCTCCTCTCCCCTCCCCATATCCCCCCTCTCCTCTCCCTCCCCACTGCCTGAAACCCCCTCTCCTCTCCTTGTAACCCCCTCTCCTGTCCTCCCCATCCCTGTATCTTCCCTATCCCCTCCCTCTCCTCTCCCTGTATCCCCTCCACTCCTCTCTCTCCCTGTATCCCTCTCTTCCCCCTGCATTCCCCCAATTTCTCGTCCCTCCCTGTATTCCCCCTTTCCTCTCCATCCCCCTCCCTATATCTCCCCTCTCCTCCCCTGTATCCCCTCTTCTCCCTCCGCTCCCTGTATCCCCGCCTCTCCTCTCCCTTCCTGTATCCCCCCTCCTCTCCCTTCCTGTACCCCCCTCTCCTCTCCCTTCTTGTACCCCCCTCTCCTCCCTCCCTGTATCCCCCCTCCCCTCTTCTCTCCCTCCCTCTATCCCCTCTCCTCCCTTTATCTTCCCTCCTCCCTGTATCTTCTCCTCTCCCTCCCCCTCCCTGTATCCCCTCTCCTCTCCCTCCCTGTATCTCACCTCTCCTCTCCCTCCCTCCCTGTATCCCCCCTTTCCTCTCCCTCCCTGTATCGCTTTCTTCTCCCTCCCTGTATCCCCTCCTCTCCCTCCCCTATATCCCCCCTCTCCCTCCCCTATATCCCCTCTCCCTCCCTCTACCCCCTCTCCTCTCCCTCTATCCCCCTCCTCTCCCTGTATCACCCCATCTCCTCTCCCTGTATCTTCCCTCCTCCCCGTATTCTCCCTCCTCTTACTCCCCCTCTGTATCCTTCATCTCCCTCCACCCTGTATTCTCCCTCCCCCTCCCTGTATCACCCTCTCTCCTCTCCCTCCCCTCCCTGTATCGCTCCCTCTCCTCCCTGTACCCCCCTCCTCTAACTCCCCCTCTGTATTCTCCTTCATCTCCCTCCCCCTGTATTCTCCCAGCCCCATCTATTCTTCCTCCTATCCCCCTCTCCTCACCCTGTATTCCCCATCTCCTCCCTGTATCTTCCTTCTCCCCCTCCTCCCTGTACCCCCTCCTCTTCCTCTGTATTCTCCTTCATCTCCCTCCCCCCTGTATTCTCCCAGCCCCATCTATTCTTCCTCCTACCCCCCTCTCCTCTGCCTGTATCCCCCTCTCCTCACCCTGTATTCCCCCTCTCCTCCCTGTATCTTCCCTCTTCTCCCCCTCCTCCCTGTATCCCCCTCCTCTTCCTCCCCCCTGGATCCCCCTCTCCTGTCCCTGTCCCTCCCTCTATCCCCACCTCCCCAGGACACAGGTTTCTCTCCCAGTAATAGTGATTAGGTAAAACCAGACACTGAAATAAACTCCAGCATGAAGCTCCACTCTCCAGCTTTTCCCTGCAGCTCCCAGCACAGGGAGGCTCTCAGGTCCTGCTCCGCTAATAAAGTAACACGTGCGGGGTGGGTCAGAGCGGGGAGTATTTTATTACTCACTATATACTACATATATAGCACAGGGTAGTGACCCAACTTGAGCTCTGCTGCTGATTTATTCTTCCTTAATGACCTCTTGTAATTACACGCTGATTATTATCTCCCTGCCAGGACCTGCGGCCCAGGGAGGCGGCGCGTTTCTTTTAGTTTTTTTTCTCAATAAACTTTATTTAAACTTTTTCTATGCAACCAAAGCTACAATCTTTATATATTTATAATGTTGAGGATCATTATATGCCGCGCTATATAATGATGCAGAGTATCACTGTACACTGGTAATGAACATGCCACGCTATATAATGATGTAGAGTATCTCTGTACACTGGTAATGAACACGCCGCGCTATATAATGATGCAGAGTATCACTGTACATTGGTAATGAACACGCCGCACTATATAATGATGCAGAGTATCACTGTACACTAGTAATGAACTTGCCACACTATCTAATTATAGCATAGTCCAGGGGTGCGCAAAGTTTTTGCCCCAGCATTCGTGCCCCCCCTGGCTTAGAACCCGACGTCAAATGAGGTTGCGGGTCATGTGACGTCATGTCACATGACCCTGCAGCATCATTTGCCGTTGCGTTGTCATGGCGATGCATCACATGCAGGGTTGCCACCTTCTACTGAAGGCGGACGCTGCAGGGACAAGAGCTGCCCCACAATGGGGCCGCTGCGCCGACAGAAACTCCTGCTCTCAACAAAATTGAGAGCAGGACTTGCGACGGAGCGCTAGGGCATGCTCCCGGCGGTTCAGCCAATGAGGGCGAACCTGCCGGGTGACGTCACAGCCGCGCCCCCGTCACACACACACACACCCCCCCCCCCATCTTTCCCCCTGCAGCTCACAGCAGGCTGGGGAATTCGGCTGCACGCACCACCAGCCTCGCAGACGTGCGTGCAGCGGGCCGTAGCCTAAGTGTGGTATACTTTACATGTAGGGTCATGTTTACCAAGTGGTGCTAAGCCATATGAGACCATACAGTGCTGGAAGATACATTTTGGCCAATTCAAGTTTGCTGGGTAATAAGGCGTCTTTTGGCTTAGCACTGCTAAGTAAATGTGCTCTAGATATTTCCAAAAGTCATTCCCCTTTTAACTGCTCTTTAATTAATTAATTTAACGCCAGGTTATAAAGAATAGACATTATGTTTTAACAGGTAGGTATGTTGTTCCAAGATTTCGCCACAGTTCGGTTGTATACTCAGCATGTCGCTACATGATCTTTCCTGACGCTATCTTGATGTCACAGAGAAGCGCTCGCTTAACCAGTTACAAAAAAAATACATTTTGAAAATGATTCATCAGATGGTACAATCATAAAATAATGTATTTGGAGTAGCTTTGAAGTAGGAAAAATGCACATCTGTATTTAATGATGTTTTGATATATTTTGGGACAGTAGTTAATCTCAACCTTACATATTAAATAAATTAATATTTAGCACATCATTTCAAATGCTTTATTTTCTTGAAAATTGTCCTTGAGATTGACTTTAGCAACCCCTTCATGCCCCAAAGGTTCCATGTACAGGAGGCCCCCGGGTATACGGCGGGTTCCGTTCCAGGGGCCCGCCGTTTAGTGAAAATCGCCGGAAAGCGGATCTGGCGATTTTACATTCTGCGCATGCGCAAACCGGCATTTTTTCCGTTCCGCGCATGCGCGACCTATGGTCTGCGCGCGCAAACTACAGTAACCACAGGCTCTCAGTGGGAGCCACAAACTTGGGGGCGATGGGATGCAGGGGGGGGGGGGGGGATCTCTGGGCTCCCAGAACACACCACCCAAAAACACAACACCAATACTGGGCGTATAAAGCAGCGCCCCCCCATCTACACGCTGCCTCAGTGATTACTGGGGACAATGAAACTTCGGCTAATGCCGGGTCACAGGGGGTCACAGCAAGCGCACTCGCAAAATACCACCATAAGCCCAGAGTACTGAAGAACTAAGTACCACGTGGGCTAGCACTCTGTCACCACAAGCTGTTAAACAGATAGGTACAGCACACAGAGAGCGTCCGTGGGGCGGGAGTCGTCTTTGGGGCAGACGCGGGGGGGGGGGGGAGAAGGCAGATTCCAGGGTAAGTCTAAGCAGAGTAGTGAAAAAGGTGAACAAAAGAAAAGTGCGCAACAACAATGT
>WSYH01006730.1:0-36537 GCA_036426205.1 Ascaphus truei
GACACACACACACACACACACACACACACACACACACACTCTGTTGCTTGGCCTCACTCTCCCCCGTCAGTTGGACCGCAGCTCACCTTCCACCCCCCCCCCCCTATATATATATATATATATATATATATACAAATATAACTGTATGCTCATCTGCATGTCTTAGGCAGGTCTGCAACCCCTCCTTTCCCCATTATCACCCAGCATACAGCACTTCCACTGCAGCAAGGGATTCTGGGAAATGAGCACACAGTGTCACTTTTTGCCTCAATAACCATTTTTAACATGGTTCCCTATAGGCTTAAGCTTGCTGCATGGTCATAGCTTTGAGCACAGCCAGGGTTAAGGTACATACCCAGAAAACCACCCACAGACAGCTGTTTCGACCATATATATGCAGCCCCGGTCTAATTTCAGCTCCTCTGACCCCCTTGTAGTCTCCCTCTGCGGTCGCGGGTGCTGCCGGAGGCAGCGAGGGACCCGCCGGCACGGCACGAAGGTGGGGGCCGGAGCAGGAAGCGCTCCGAGTCCCGGCGGCGCACCCGGCTAGCGGAGGCCGCCATTACCGCTGCGCACGCATGAGCAGGTATCGCGCATGCGCCGAAGGTATCCAAGAGTTGCGGCGGCCATTAGGGACTCGCGCATGCGCAGTGCAAGCGCACACGTGGCCCCAATGGTACAGAGGCCTCCACGGGACTACAAGTCCCATGAGGCATAGGGAGGGAGACCCCAGGTGTGTGCAAGTGGCCAATGAGAGTCCAGGATTCCCTAGATCTGGGATAGATACATTTCGCGGGCTTAGTGCAAAGTCAGTTGGAGCTGAGAGCAGGAAGGGGGAGGAAGGGTGTAGGGAGCAAGTGGCTCCTACACCAGATAAGGAATCCCCAGGTCCCAGGCAGACCCCAATCCCTGTTAGGGTAGTGGGTAGGTACTGAGGGACGGCCCCTAAGGTAGGGACCCTGCCCTTAGGTGTGAGTGTGTGTGCAGTCTTGTCAGTGTCATGGCTGTCAGTGCTGTGAGCGCTGACAAGAAGGACACAGGGCTGAGTGCAGTGTAGCTGCAGGTACCAGGTTGAGTGCAGTGCGGTTGCTGCAGGTACAGTTAGTGCAGTGGGTTGCTGCAGGTACAGTTAGTGCAGTGGGTTGCTGCAGGTAATAGGGAGAAGTTAGTGAGAGGGGATCCGGGAGGTGAAGGGAGAGGTAGTGGGTGCAGGGGGTCAGTGACCCGTCTGCATAGGACAGTTCTACCCCACAGGCCCTATGAGTATTCCCTGTAGTCACCATAGGTTGCTGTGCTGCAGGGACGCCCTATAGGATAGGAACGTTCATCTTACTGTGTAGACAGCTAGGGACAAAGGTACAGCGTTGCGGTTGTGGCGAGTCGTTTGGGACCAGACGGCTGGACATCAAGACACCGGAGGCAGACCGCTGATTAGTCTGATCCTTTGCGAAGTGTTACCGGTCACCGCCGTGACCGGAAGGTATTATAACATCAAGTGCACCAACACCGGTCAACAGGCGCGGATCCCGCCTTAGGCGTAACTCTTTAGGGACACTAAGCGAGTGGCTAAAGAACTGAGCCTATACCCATAGTATCACACATGGACACGGTGTGTGGGGCACGCGGTGAGGGGATGGAGATGTTACTCCTGATAAGAGTGGCTGAGCCACTATGGTTATATGAGCGTTAGAGTATAAGGTATATGTTATGCGTTGATTGCTATAATATAGAGTGATAAGGTTACCGTGCATTATTACAGTAAAGTTGGTTGCATCATATGTGTGTTTATGTATTTCTTGCCCAGGGGAATCCCACATCACGGGGATCCTGGGTAAGTGGAGGCGCTGCGCTATAAGTGTTACCCCAGGCTCCCAGCTAGCGGAGGCTCAGATCTCCTGGAGTCGCAGGTTGTGTACAGTGACCAGTAGTTCCTTTGGGAGCGTCAGAAAAAGGGCTACATATACATATATATGATAAAAAATATATAAATTTACCTTCCCTTCTAATACAGTGAAACAAGGTGATAGAAGTGCGCTACAAAAATCAAACTCAATATCAACCACACAAAAAGCCCAAGTAAGATTGTGATAATCTTATTATATATTTGTGAAAGCACTGTATGCCTGTCTGCATCTTCCTGTCTCCCTAGGGGAAATCTCATTGGTCCCTTGGGCCGCCCGCCCCCACACCTCTCATTGGCCTGAGGCGGAGTGACGACACACACACACACACACACACACACACACACACACAGTTGCTTGGCCTCACTTTCCCCCGTCAGTTGGACCGCAGCTCACCTTCCACACCCCCCCCTCCTCTCCCGGTCCCCCTCACTCTCTCCCCCCTCCCCACCTCATCCAAATCCCCACGCTCTGCAACATCCCCAGCCGCACCATCACCCTCACCGTGCGCCGCTCCCGGAGAGGGGAAGCGCGGCCCTCCTGCTCAGCAGCAAACTCCAGGCTCCTCCCCTCGCTCACAACAAGGAAAAGCGCGGCGCGGCCCGGGCCTCCTGCACTCCCCCTCACGTGCGCCGGCTCCCGGAGAGGGGAAGCACGGCCCTCCTGCTCAGCAGCAAACTCCAGGCTCCTCCCCCCTCGCTCACAACGAGGAAAAGCGCGGCGCGGCCCGGGCCTCCTGCACTCCCCCTCTTGTGCACCGGCTCCCGGAGAGGGGAAGCGCGGCCCTCCTGCTCACAGCAAACTCCAGGCTCCTCCCCCCTCGCTCACAACGAGGAACGGAGGGGAAGCGTGGAGCGGCCCGGGCCTCCTGCACTCCCCCTCACGTGCGCCGGCTCCCGGATGGAGGGGAAGCGCGGCGCGGGCCTCCTCACGTGCACCGGCTCCCAGATGGAGGGTAAGCGCAGCGCGGGCCTCCTGCCACTCTTGCCCCCGTCAGCTTCCCGAACTCACCTCCTGCCCCAGCCAGATGCCACGGGGTCAAGGTAAGTCACCCACCGTCTCCCACCCATGCACTGTCACCCAGTCACCCACACACACCCACCCAGTCACCCACACACCCACCCAGTCACCCAGTCATCCAGTCACTTTCACCCAGTCACCCACTTTCACCCAGTCACCCACTCACTCACCCACCCACTCACTCAGTCACCCACCCACTCACTTAGTCACCCACCCACTCAGTCACCCACCCACTCAGTCACCCACCCACTCAGTCACCCACCCACTCAGTCACCCACCCACTCAGTCACCCACCCAGTCACCCACCCATTCAGTCAGTCACCCAGTCACCCACCCAGTCACCCACCCATTCAGTCAGTCACCCAGTCACCCACCCATTCAGTCACCCACCCATTCAGTCAGTCACCCAGTCACCCGGGGGAAGCCCAACCCTGTCGTCCGCCCCCCCAAAATTACATCCCGGGCAACGCCGGGTCTCTCAGCTAGTACAACAATAAAAATCTAATTAGTGATCCTAATTGTAAATGGATGAGAGCGTCTGCAGCTGTAGGAACAGGGGTGGCTCAGACACCCCCAAAAACTATAACAGCGAAAGACACAAACAACAGCGCACAACTCTTATAGTGCATTAAATAAAATATTATTAGGTTACACAGTACATATAAGTAATCTGCGTACATCAAGGAAGAGTTATAACAGGATATCAAGGGATATTGTTACCCAAGTGCCAACCAGCAAGGACAGATGTCTCCAGCAAGGTGTCGTCTTGTGTGTCCGCAGATATTAAATTGGCAGGTCCAGCATCAGCACGCCGGTCCCTTTGGTCAGTGCCTAAGGTAAGTCCGTGGCTTGGTTGCCTATGGTGTCCCAATAATACAAATTCACTGCCGGTGAATGGTAAAGAATCAGTTTATGGGAGTGATTTGGTAGCTGTAGCTCTCTGCAAGTAAGCCTCCCACCGTCACCTGGTTGTCTGAGCCACCCCTGTACGTGACGGTGGGAGGCTTACCTATTCCCCTACAACACCATGCGGGAGACTCAGGGCCCCTTGTTACAAGCAGGTATGCACCACACTGACAGATGTAGCCAGAGTGCTATTTCCCTAGATAGTCCCAAAATGAGATTGGGTGGGCCGACATACATACCCTTTTCCCCCACCCTAAGGGAGATTCGGTTCTGGTTACCGGGTGTAGTGCTGCTCACCTGTTAGGCTCTCAAGAGTATGAGCTTCCGCCGGTGTTAGTGGAGAGAACAGGACAGGCTTTCGGATCTGTAGCTCTTAGTTCTTTGGTGCAGCGCCTCCATCATGGATAGGTGCAGTCCTTGCCGGAATACTGCTTTCCCTCCCCCTGAATAACTGCATCCTCAGGCGGGAGTAAAACATATAACTTGGGATCTTTATTCTTCTGGTTCAGCATACCTCACAGCCCCCTGACATAGCACAGCAACATTTCTCTGGGTCCCTGGAATCAACCCAAGGAGCTCGAGGCCCCAGGATTCTCTCTGTATCTCCCATGCTCCCTGGTGGAGTATGGGCTATCTACTCCCATTCTCCTGAGGGAGAGGATAGAAGGTGAACCAGAGCCCTGGCTCCACACTTCTACAACAAGAGAACACTAGGAGAACCACTCTAAATTTGGCTGCAGCCCCTTTTTGTTACCAGGGGAGGGTCCCAGGTCTTAGCCCCGGCAGGAGGCAGTACCTAGACATTGGGCCCACCCCCCCTGTCACTCTAGGGAGCGGTTTACTGCAGCAAGAGAATAGATTAACCCTAACACTGCCTAGCTGGTACCAGGACTTGTGTTAGGCAGAGAAGTTTAGTTGCCCAGGGGTACCTGGCTACATACAGTTGTAACTCCCTGCTCAAACACTCTGGTAGGGACTTTCTCTGTTACTCCCAAAAGGCTGAGTGTTTCTTCACAAATGCAGGGGGAGTCTAGGAGATGAACAACATGAAAAGACCAAAAGATCTCTCTCTAGGTGCCTTGTGCAATAGTGAAACAATGCGAATCTTGGCTCTTGTACAATGCCTACTCACACTGTGGTGGCTAATTAAACGCAACTCCAAAACTGTGGCAGTGTTCTTTTCTTGTCCCTCTTCAGAAGTGGTGTTCCTCAGTATAAAACAAAAATGTAATGCAATAAAAGGAATAAGAATCGTACTCACAAGTGTACGATTTAATCAAGCATCTCACAACATTAGTGACATCGTGGGTAGGTGTTATCCTCACCGCCTCTATCCCTTTAGCGACGCCGATGTTATGGGGAGCTTCTTCCCCCTGCTGTGAGCTTCCTCCCCCTGCTGTGAGCTTCCTTGCCAGCATCTCCGTCACATCACATGCGGTCTATGATGACGTCACTTCCTGGGTTTCCTCTGAGGCTGTATAACGCGTCTGAAAGTGCTCTGAGGTCTGGAACTCCCACTGAACGCGTTTCTCCAATGGAATGACTTAGTCAGGAGTAACACCACTTCTGAAGAGAGACGAGAACACTGCCACAGTTCTGGAGTTGCAATTAATTAGCCACCACAGTGTGAGTAGGCATCGTACACGAGCCAAGATCCGCATTGTTTCACCAGACACTTGCGGGGACCACCCATTTATTTTTATTTTTTATTGTGAAATACTACCAGTGCCACGCGCTACCGCAGGGAGACAGTCAGAGATTAGGGAGGTTAATGCATGGCTAAGAAAATGGTGTAGGAAGGAGGGTTTTGTGTTGTGAGCACTGGGACTCCTTTTCTGAGAGGTGCCATCTTTATTCTAGAGACGGATTGCACCTCAATGAAAAGGGATCTTCTGTGCTAGGGGGGAGAATGTTAAAAAGGTTGGAGGAGATTTTAAACTCTGATGGAGGGGGGAGGGGAATGAAACAGATAAACTAAATAGAATAGATGAGGAAACAATGGGTTATGGAGGTAGAATGGGGGCAAGTGGGAGTTTGACAAACAGTGAGACACTAATCGTAAATACAGATAAGAAGTTTTCTAGTATTAAGTCTAAACCAAGTTGGTGCAGAAAGGAAGGAGCAGATAAGATAATAGTACAGGCTGAAAAAAAATTTAAATGCATGCTTGCTAATGCAAGAAGCCTGCCACATAAAATGGGGGAGCCCAAAATCAGAAACAGGATTTGGCATGTCTGCCGGATGGAACAGATGACGAGTTTAGTCAACGAAACCGGCCCAAATTTTCTAAAAGTCTGGACGCCATGGTTGGCCCATACAGATATCCCAGGGGTGGATACTTCTGCAATATTTCAATGATAGAAGCAAATGCATTCTCCCTTGATTGTACGGGATCTGATACCACATAGTAACGGACAGGTAGGCTCAACGTTGACGGCAGCCCCGACAGAATGATGACAAGAACAGAGAAGGGAGCAAAGTGAATGATCCTAGGAGAAATACGAAACAAACCAGGAACCGGAGAAGGAGTCAAAACCCACGCAAAGGAGGCACTTGCGTGCCCCCCCCATCCCTTCCCCCTCTTCTCCCCTTTCCCCTCTCCCCCCCGCCCTCCTCCTTCCTCTCTCGTCTCCCCCTCCTCCCTCCCCCCTCCTTTCCCCTATGTCCACCATCTGGTATGTCTTGTAAGTCAAGTCCAATGTTGAAGGTAGTGCCTAATAGATGTCTTGTGTGGATATAGTGTTATTGATCAAAAAAAGTTGGTACGCAGAACAATGGTTTGTGGCACAATGTATGCGTGTTAAAAACCAATAAAATTGAAGTTGAAAAAAAAAATGGAGGAGCTTGAATTAATAGCTGCAAGGGAGCAGTATGATATCATAGGCATTACTGACACGTGGTGGGATGAAACTTATGACTGGGCAGTTAGTTTAGAGGGTTTAAACCACCAAATATCTGTGAGATTGAGGAAGCTAAAATACTTTTGCAAATGGAGAAGGCATCAAAATTGGGTCATGTTTGCATAATGGGGGATTTTAATTATCCAGACATAGATTGGGGCAATCAGATTAGCGTTACAACAAAAGGAAACAGGTTTTTGGGGGTGCTTAAAGACAATTATATGACCCAAATTATTGAGGAACCAACCAGGAGAGGGGCAGTTCTGGATTTGGTCATATCAAACAATGTAGAAGTAATAACAAATATTCAAGTCCTGGAACATTTGGGTAACAGTGATCATAACATGGTCTCATTTGAAATAAATTATCAAAAAACAGATTACTTGGGTTCAACAAAGACCTTAAACTTTAAAAAGGCAGATTTTAATAAACTGAGAACTAATCTACAAGCAATACACTGGGATGATGTTTTTGCAGGGAAAAATGTAGAAGATAAATGGGCGGCCTTTAAAACATTGTTAGAAAAGCACACTTATCAGTGTATACCCTTGGGTAATAAATATAAAAGAAATAAGTCAAAACCTATGTGGCTAAATAAACAGGTAGGGGAGGAAATGGACAAGAAGAGGAAGGCGTTTAGATTCCTTAAGTCAGAAGGGACAGAGACATCGTATCAGAATTATAAGCAATGTAACCAAAATTGCAAAAGGGCAATCACATTAGCAAAAATGGATAATGAAAAAAGGATTGCAATAGAAAGTAAGATCAACCCTAAAAAGTTCTTTAAGTACCTTAATAACAACAAAATGAGAAAATAAAATATAGGACCCTTTCAGTGTGAGATGGGTAGGCAGATTATTGGAGATAAGGAAAAAGCAGAGGTATTAAACAAATTCTTTGCCTCTGTGTTTACCAGGGAAGAATCAATTTCAATTATAGTGCCGCAGGAGGAAGCCACAACCTCCATATTAATGAACAATTGGTTAACTGAGGAAGAAGTTCATAGGGGGCTTGAAAAAATTAAAGTAAATAAGGCACCTGGCCCCGATGGCATACATCCAAGAGTTCTCAAGGAGTTAAGCTCAGTAATAGCCAAACCATTATATTTAATATTCAAGGACTCCATTTCCACAGGCTCAGTACCACAAGATTGGCGTAAAGCAGATGTGGTGCCTATATTTAAAAAGGGAGCTAGATCACACCCGGGGAATTACAGACCTGTAAGCCTGACTTCAATAGTGGGGAAACTACTTGAAGGTATAATACGGGATAATATTCAGGAATACCTAATGGAAATCAAAATTAGTAATAGTATATAAACAATTATAGACAGCACTCTAAATAACGAATAAAAATCATGAAGTACAGGGTGCAAACGGAACACAGTGGGCCCAAACAACCCCACTGAAGATCATAAAAACCAAAAAAGGCTCCAGCACACACTGATTAATAGAGAAAACGAAAGTCACGGAATAAGCCAAAAATTTAATAGCGGTAATAATAGAACAATAGGTATCACACATATATGGAAATGCTACACGACTATAAATGCAGAATATATGGATCTTAAAAAGCACAAGAATAGGGGGGAGAAACACAGGGAAGGGGAGTGGGGGAAAAAAACACTAAAGGAAAAACTGCAAACAAATAAACATAGAAAAAGACAAAGAGGGGCAACGTTTCGGGGTGTCGACCCCTTCCTCAGGCCCGTTAGTTAGTAATAGTCAGCATGGATTTATGAAGGATAGATCATGCCAAACTAACCGTATTTGTTTCTTTGAGGACGTAAGTAGGCATTTAGACCAGGGTAATGCAGTTCATGTGGTCTACTTAGATTTTGCAAAGGCTTTTGATGCGGTTCCACAGAAGAGGTTGGTGTACAAAATAAAGAAAATTGGACTCAGTAATAATATATGCACCTGGATTGAAAACTGCTTGAAGGATAGACAACAGAGGGTTGTCATAAATGGAACTTTTTCAGATTGAGCTAAAGTCGTGAGTGGAGTACCTCAGGGATCGGTACTGGGACCCCTGCTTTTTAACTTGTTTATTAATGACCTTGAGGTTGGCAACCCGAGCAAAGTCTCCATCTTTGCAGATGATACTAAATTGTGTAAGGTAATAGAATCAGAGCAGAATGTAATTTCTCTGGAGAAGGACTTGGAGAGACTGGAAACGTGGGCAGGTAAATGGCAGATGAGGTTTAATACAGATAAATGTAAGGTTATGCATTTGGGATGCAAGAATAAACAGGTGACTTACAAATTAAATGGGGATAAATTGGGGGAGTCCTTGATGGAGAAGGATTTAGGAATGCTCGTAGATAGTAGGCTTAGCAATAGTGCCCAATGTCATGCAGTAGCTGCAAAGGCAAACAAGATCTTATCTTGCATTAAACGTGCAATGGATGGTAGGGAAGTAAACAATTATGCTCCTTTACAAAGCATTAGTAAGACCACACCTTGAATATGGAGTACAATTTTGGGCACCACTCCTTAGAAAATACATTATGGAACTAGAGAGTGCGCAAAGAAGAGCCACCAAATTAATAAAGGGGTTGGAAAATCTAACTTATGAGGAGAGGCTAGCTAAATTAGATGTATTTACATTAGAAAAGAGGCGCCTAAGAGGGGATATAATAACTATATACAAATATATTAGGGGATAGTACAAGGAGCTTTCAAAAGAACTATTCATCCCAAGGGCAGTACTAAGGACTCGGGGGCCATCCCTTTCGGTTGGAGGAAAGGAGATTTCACCAGCAACAAAGGAAAAGGCTCTTTACAGTAAGGGCAGTTACAATGTGGGATTCATTACCCATGGAGGCTGTGATGGGAGATACAATAGATATGTAAGAAAAAAAAAATTGGACATCTTTTTAGAGGAAAGGTATACAAGGATATACCAAATAAGTAAACATGGGAAGGATGTTGATCCAGGGATTAATCTGATTGCCAATTCTTGGAGTCAGGAAGGAATTTATTTTCTCCTCTATGAGATATCATTGGATGATATGACACTGGGGGTTTTTTGTTTGCCGTCCTCTGGATCAATAAATACAGATATGGGATAAAGTATCTGTTGTCTAAATTTAGCATAGGTTGAACTTGATGGACCTACGTCTTTTTTCAACCTCATCTACTATGTAACTACAGTATGTAACTGGCACGTGCTGAAACAGGATCCAATTCTGGGTGATTTTCTTCCAGCTGTACCACAGGTGGTATTCACTAAATCACGAAACTTTAAAGGACAACTTAACTCCTAGTGCCCTAAAAGAAAGTGGAAATCAATAAAAGAGAAACGTGCTTACCAGATACACATGTAAAGCATGTGAATGTGGCCGCAAGACAGATATACTCAATCCAAATGCGACAGGCAAAACATCGAAAATAACAATTTTCATTAACTATAAAACTACCCTCGAAGTGTATGTTCTAACATGCCCATGTGGGCTACACTACGTTGGAAGAACCATGCGCCCCCTGCGGGTAAGGATTATAGAACATTTAAGGATCAGCCTCAGCTTAAAGAACCATAGTGTGCTTTACATTTAAAAAAAAAAAACTACACAACACAATTCAGACCTTAAATATTTAGGTCTAGAACAGGTCTCAAACCATTGGAGAGGGGGCAACAGAACCCTACAATACTTAATATCATGTATTCACACTCGCACTAACCGGCAATTCCCATCTGCCCAGACAAGCAGCTGCCTCATGTGCAGCACTGTTTGGCAGCATCATGGCTGTTATGCCCAAAAGGTCTGTTGTGAGGTCACTGGTAATCACCGTGCGCCATGATGTCACGAGCGTCGATGTCACAATGTGCCCGGCGTCGGTGGCAAATTTTAAAGAGAAGATGACAAAGAACTTTACCCTGGAGAAAGCTCGAATTAAACACATAGGATAGACATCACGAACTGTAGGGTTGCCAAGCCTTGGGGAACTCTGCAAAATAAGAAGTTCTTCCTTTCCTGAAATTCCACTGTGGATGGCCACCACGGGTGGATCCCCATCGAAGGAGAGAGTGCCGACTTTCACCATTGCCTGACCACTGCTCGACTCCAACTTATGTTTGTGAGTGTAATACTTTTTACTTTATTCATGTTATAAAGCTATCTACGCTATTCTTCTGTTCTGTCCTTTTCATGAATATGGGATCCTGCACCCCATGTCCTTCCACACGGTCGTATCCTGACGGACACCACTACAGAATCTACATATGAGGTGGTCACTCGTAATAACCACAAAGCCCTTATCGCTTTTAGTGTTCTAATAAATGATATGAAATTTACTCACATGCTATCCTCCAATACTTTGTTGCACTGTGTGTACTGTATGTTCTCTTTACCCCTGGATGCGACTGCGCTCCTGACCCACTGTCTATTGTAAATGATACGTTTGTCTTTTTTTGGTACAACTAATTTCTACCGTGGTTAACGTGTACAACACAACTCATTTACTATAAGAATCCACGTATGATCCATGTTGGTCTGCAGCGGTAAGCTTTTCATAAATGAGTAATTTATTAATCATTAACATGACATATCTACTTATTTGACAGATTTCAACATCTCCATTCCACAGACCAAAGATGTCAATGGAAGTTTCAAATCCAGAAAATACTTAAGCTTTGACATACTTTTGACACATGGGAAGAAAAAAAAGGGAGCGCTATGTCCTAGAAAATAGGCCGGCTGCCTATGATATAACTCTGACCCCTGGTCAGATAGTGGAACTGGAAGGGACATTATATCTATGGCGCTCAGCACTGAAATCACTATACTAAAAAATAATAAAAAATAATAATACTATTAAAAAAGAAATTTACAATACACCCCTTCCCGCTAACCCCACTGTTACAAATTAATGACAATTGTTACATTATCTAAATACAGGTTTACATCAAAATATCATCACCAAACAGGAATTTGAGTTTTTATATAATCAGTACCCCATTATTCCCATCTTTTATATAATCCCCAAAATTCACAAAAATTTATTACAGCCACCGGGACGCCCGATTATATCGGGCATCAGGTCACTAACATCACATCTGTCATTATTTATAGACCACCACCTACAACCCTACGTTACTAAACTTCCGTCATACCTTAGGGATACCACCCACATATTGCAGACCCTCAATGACATTCAATGGCAATCACATTATTATTTAGTTACAGCCGACGTCACGTCATTATATACTGTTATCGACCACGTACAGGGTTGTGATGCTATTGGCCAGCTCTTAGACAATGACCCTTCAGTTTCACCAGCATTCAAATCATTTCTCATCTCTGGTATACAATTTATTCTTTCACATTTTTTTAATTTTAATGATTCATATTTTTTGCAGATATGTGGCACCGACATGGGTACCAGGTTTGCTCCTAGCTATGCTAATTTATTTATGGGCAGCTGGGAAAATAAATTCATCTGGTCCAGCTGCCCCTTTGGAGCAGACCTGGTACTATGGCGACGCTACATCGACGATATTTTTTTCATTTGGTCTGGCTCATTACAGCAGATAGAGCTATTTCAAGATTACATTAATAACAATTTATTTAATTTGAAATTTTCATTTGCATCTAGCAACATTTCTATAGAATTTTTAGATTTGGTTATCTACATCAACAATAACACACTACATACCAAAACTCACTTTAAGAAAGTTCAAGCCTATAATTATTTACATGCCAATAGTCATCACAACTCTGCGTGGATCGATAACATTCCCAAAGGACAATTTATCAGACTTAAGAGAAATAGTTCCACAGCAGATGCATTTCAAACACAGGCACAAGATCTCAAGAACACATTTATTAATAGAAAATATTCATCAAAACATTTAGATCAAATCATATCAGAAATAGAATTAGTAGATCGATCGACTCTTTTACAGTATAAACCAAAACAAACCACAACCACATCTCAGATACCATTCATTACACAGTATAACCAGATGGCCCCTAGCATAAAGAAAATCATTCAAAACTATTGGCCAATCTTAAAGAAGGATAAAGACTTAGCAGAAATATTACCTATTAGACCAAAGATAATATTTACAAAAGCACCTAACATAGGCCAGAGGCTGGCCCCCAGTTGCCCTTTAAAACACAAAAGTTATCAAATTAAAAATGGTATCAAAGGTTATTATACATGCAACACATGTACAGCCTGTAAACATAGTGCCAGAAATCTTTCCTTTACTTCTACAAAAACACGTAAGACATACACCATAAAACAATATATCACATGCAACAGTACGAATATTATTTATCTCCTTGAATGTCCTTGTGGTCTGCAATATGTGGGGATGACCACATAAACGTCGTTTATACGAACATATTTATAACATCACTAGGGGCCTGA
The DNA here is from genome assembly GCA_036426205.1 of Ascaphus truei. Lineage (NCBI taxonomy): Eukaryota > Metazoa > Chordata > Amphibia > Anura > Ascaphidae > Ascaphus > Ascaphus truei. Next base: position 13,105 of record WSYH01006730.1, read on the forward strand.
TTTCACACAATGTGTCCAACCATTTTCTCCAAGAGCACAACAAAGACCCAAAGGGCCTTAAATGTGTGGCCATTGAGGCCATGACATTTAATTGGCGTGGGGGTGATATGAAAAGTCTACTGGGAAGAAGAGAGTCCTTTTGGATCTACGAATTGCAAACTTTAGCACCGTCCGGATTAAATATAGAATTTGACCTGAAGCCCTTTCTTCTGGATAAATAGGATATATGAGGCACATGTGGTATGCGCCACGCTTCATTTTTTGGGTCGGTTTGTTGGCTTGGGCCACTAGAACCGGAATAAGATGCAGATATAGTATTACACTAGAATTATGCACTCATATGATTTTTTTCCCCATCATGTTTATATATATTAATATATATTATTTTATATATTTCTAGTCTCACCATACACAGTTCTATTATTATTTTTCTATACACTCACCTTTAATTATTAGTAGATATTTTATTAAGCTATTTATCTGATAGTAATTTCACATGAACTTTATACATCTATAAAAGTTAATATTTTTATTCATCACTATTAACATAGTATTTCTAATAGATTAGCCACTTCACATTTAGTGCATATTACAGGAAAATATTGTGACAAAGGTGACCTACATATGTAATGGTCACATCACACCAATTGGTGTCTCGTTCTGCTCACATACTTCTCTAGGTAGCCACAGGGCATATTATTATGGTCTATTTGGTAAAATAACTGATTAGCATTAACATGGAGTAGCATTCTAGAATTTCCATATGACCAAACTATTATATACTGGTACTACATCTATGTATGTTTTAAGCAAGTGATGATCTGTTTAGAATGCTACTGTTATTTATCTTTATACTTGTATGTATTTTCATTCATTCATTCATGTATACACACAAATAAGTTATCCCCGGCGCTAATAAACAGTCCAAGATACCGTGATCAAACAAAGATAGTCTCTGATACAAGGCTCCTTCTGGATGGGTTGATGAACTTGTTGGATAAAGTTCCAGATGGGTGGGTGTCCTTATTGCGGTGTCTCCACTGCTTCTGTAATAACAGAAAGAAAGCACACCAATTGCGCAGTATAACACAGCAACAGACCCCTAACTGAAACTTGCAGAATCCTACTCACAGAATGATTAAAGAACACATTCAGGGGAGAGAATCTGTAAACACGTCCCGTTCCTGCACAGCTCCCCGCGGATCCCACGTGGTCTCGCTATTGGATTTCCCTCAAGTAGGCGATGGTGATCGGAGATGTCCTCGATACAGCATACACCGACAGTGGAACAGGGAATAGGACAATACTAGTGTACTACGTAATAAAAATTTATTAACACACTTAAAACAATAAAAACCACACTCACAGTGTGCGGAGGTGAGTCAGACAACTCACGGATGCCGTCCGCAACCTGAAAATTCCCCGATCTGCAGCAGAGAGACTCACTGCACGCAACACTCGCTACCGGCAAACTGGTGACGTCAGCAGTGCAGGAAGCCCTCCCTGCGTCTGGAACTACGGAAGCCGGATCGGGTCAAAAACACCAAGCTCCTCCTCCCTACGCGTTTTGTGATGCTAGGTCACTTCCTCAGGGGATAATGGAGCCTGGCTGGTGGTGCATTTAAATACAAACCCCAATTAAGAGACCTTCCTACAAATGGGAGGTACTACGAATGAAATACACCCTATACTATACACAATACACAGCAATTTTCAGGTTGCGGACGGCATCCGTGAGTTGTCTGACTCACATCCGCACATTGTGAGTGTGGTTTTTATTGTTTTAAGTGTGTTTAAATTGGGTATCCCAGCATTCACGCCGCCCAGCACCCGCGGCTGATCCGCAGTTGATCTGTTTAATTATAATGGTTCAGATTTGGGTGCAATTCTTCACGTATCCGCCAGGTGGCAGATATTCATGAATTGTAATGAATTCGAATGTGCTACAGTAATATATCTACTTGCAGGTGTTTAAAAAAAAACCACAGTGGTCCGTTGTGAATTGACCTTGGTACTGAAGAAGTTACAATACGGTATCAATTTAGGCGTTTCATAATAAAAACTCAATGCACAGTGTCTTTTTTACATAACTGTACTGGATTTCTCCTGTCCTGCAATGAGTCCACTGCAGTCCGTGTGCAAAAAGCCCAACATAACGTACGCTTATTTAATATGGTCAACAATTAATGCAGCAGATAAGATGGCCACAGTTGGTCAAATTTATCAATATTTTATCTCAAATTATGACTTTTACAAATTTTTACCAGATGCTTGTATGTGGAAGCGTGCAATAAGTAAAAAGTTATGTATCGATCCGTGTTTTTCTCGTATTGCTCCTGCACCCGGAGTTAGAGGAGGGTATTGGTGTGTAGCGCCAGATTTTCACAGTATCTTTGATCATGGAGACTTCAAAAGGCAAAAGGTCATGGTAAAACCAACTAAGATTCGTCAGTCCCAGGCCAGCAATGGAACAGCGCCAGCACCGGCTTACAATAACGGTCCGACCGTCAGTGACAACCTGGTGACCATCAACCCTTGCTATCTGTCCCCGCCTGGATACCTGCAGCCTCAGCAGGATTTCACGTACAAATACCAGCAAGCTTGCATGTACCAAAAAGATTTCCAGCTTCATCAGCTGTCAACTACAGGTGTAGCAGGCCTGCTGTCACCTGCCAACTACGTCTATAATCAAGAATACGGGACTGGCAGTGGCTCGGTGCCAACAGATTGGCAAAGTCTATAATGAAGGTAGAAACTTGCAGTTCAAGCTGCCGTATTTTATTCTTTTTTTAAATATCAATACATTATGCAGACAGACAAGCGATTAGTTACTGCAGATCGGTCCGTTCTCCTGTAATCAATCGCTTTGCTTATGGTTATTTAGTTCTGTTATTTTATTCACAATTCTAGAAAATGTAGTCCAGCAATATGATTGGCTGAGCAGCTTCTACAGTAGATACTGAACAATTGTTGGACAGCTAGGCGCATGCGCGTACTGAATGTCTCATTGGAACCTTGTTGAAACGCATATGCGTGTATGTGAACAATAGATAACCCCCCCCCCCCACGACAAAATTGTGGCCTTCTTGAGGGGACTGATTGATTTTAACCAACCATTATGTGAAATGTTATACAGTACTTACTGTATGTTTTTGAGACACTGAAATTTAAAAAAAAAAAATTTGGAGTTAAAACATGGTTATAAACTTTGAACAGAACAGCAATAACGGAAACATAATATACAGTAATTTTATTTTTCCTCAGAAAAGAAACTTTGTCATCAAGCAGAGAACGGCAAATGGAGGGATTTCGATGGAGAATATAGTTTTTGAAATGTTGCTTGCGCATTGATGAATCTGATTTAAAAATCCAAGTACTGGAGGCAACAATTTAGTGACAGTGCAATTTTTATTGATTAGGATAGAATAACTGTGAGCTTTATAGAAAACCTTAAACACTATGCTGCGGGTTTCATATTCAATCCTTTTTTAGAGTACATACTGTACTGTTTAAGAAACCCAAAAATAAAAAATTATAATCTTTTATTCTATACAGTATGTATTTTTTCTACAGTATATGTATTGTTATAATTTAATGCGCATGCGTACAGTATACTGTATTTCTCATGGAACCTTGTTGAAACGCATATAGTATGCATGTCATCACATTTATGCACATGCGTGTATGTGAACGAGACACCACACATCCCCCCGAGCCATTCATGAAAATTCCCTAATCTTTTACTGTGTTTACTAACTCCTGCCCACACTTCGACAGTAGCAGTTCCCCCCCCCTCCCCCCCGCAACCGCCTTGCACGCAAAGTCTTACTAACAAGACAACGGTAATGCAACCGCTTATCAACTCCCCACCCCCTCTAATTCTGACTGACTTTAACCAACCATTATGGACTGTTTTTGAAACACTATTTTCTTATAAAAAAGTGACAATTAAACAATTTTTTTAAAAAATGAACTTTTTTTTATTTTTTGGGTGTAAAAACATTTTTTGATCACTTTTGAACAGACGAACAATCAATCTGCGAAGTCGATCCCCACCAGTCTGTCCTTCCATGGACGAGCCTTTGTGTGCCTCAAAATGCCATTTGAGTCTTTCACGGTTCTCATTAAATGATCGTTAATTTTGAAATACCACTGCACTTCCTCCACAATTGCTCTCCATAAATTTTCTGGCAGCGCCTTTTTTATCTGATTCCTTTCGTAGTTCACGTTGTGGGTCCACCCGCAGTACACCTCGGCTGTGACTCTGGGAGCGGGTGTGCTTCTGTATATTTAAAAAAAAAAAAAATATGGTTCAGAGTCAAGATTTTTTTCTAAAAAATGTGTTCCTAGTTAAGATACTGTAGTAAACATATACATTTGTTTGTAGCGGTCTGCAGTGTTGATATTGCAAATTATCCTGACACTTGACATTATTAAATTATATAAATGTCAAAATTATGTTTTGGGACTGTGTGTGTACAGAGACACTTGATTATTCAATGTGATATTGAAAGATTTAAACGTATGAAGTCACTGCATACATATTCATGTGCCCGCTGATATAAATCTGTGAAGGCTAAGACACTAATGTTACTACACTATGTACATGAACTAATGAATGTGAAGAAAATGCAGTGAATGAACATTTACACTAGCACCCAATAATATTTTGATGCACTGACAATACTCCTAAATGTTCACAATGCTAGTAATAAATACACCACTATTTCTCCAATTAGTACAGTAACATTCACACCTTGAAATGTAGAAAATATCCACTATTAACTTCGAAAATCATACATGAAGGGCAACCATTTTGTCAACAAATAACCCCATTTTATTTGGCCACCCTGGCATCAAAATTAAATTTTGCATCTGAAACACAAATGTCAAACTAAGTACGGTGTTATAGGCAGCACGCCAGATGTGAAGAGAAAATGGAAAATAAAGTATATAAAAAAGCTGCAGGGGAACAAAGGAAGTGACCCTGAGCCTTCCCAGTACTAATACAAGGGGGGAAAAAAGGGTAGGTTTTCCCAGAACTCAAAAAAAATAGGAAATACAACACCAAGTTGTATCAAAAAAGTGTAATTGTATTGAAAATGAAACAATTTAAGAATACATACATAAATCTAGGAAAATGATACATTTATTGGTAAGTGTAGCCCTGTTTCCTGCTGAATACAGTGCGCTACAAATGCTGTTTAACCTGTTGGCTCGCAGGGCCTAAGCCTCCGCCACGGAGAGCCTGGGGCAACACATATGAGTACAGATAACCTCTTACCAAGTGCAGGGCCTCCACCTGTGACGGCTCCCAGCAAAGCGGGAGTGGTTCCTCACAGGACAATAATGTACAGTACTACTACGCACACAGCATATAAAAGAAACGGTGACTTTACTAATGGTAACCATAACCTTGCATGTCATACAGTGAGTGTCCCTCTGTATAGGAGACACTATAACTAACGCGTCTCGCAGGACGCGACCACTTCACCGTGTACCCACACCGTGTCCAGTTCCCCACATCACAATCCCACCCCTAAAGTGCGGTGTGTGTGTGACTGCGCAGCCACTATGTTTTATAGTTGGTGCACTTGTGGATGTTACCTGCCCAGCGCTCGGACCTGCAAACGGACATCACAAAGGATCCGATGATGAGGACACTCCAGGGATACCTTCCAGGGCGACCCCACCCGGTCGGCTGCTGCTGTGCTGGCAGAGGTCTGAGCCCAAACCTCTGTTATGGTGCCGCGACAGTCTCTGGGTATAACACTCCTCTCGCTTACTCTAAGGGGCAGGTTCCTATACTAGGGCCTGTCCCTGCATCAACTTCGCATCAAATGCGCGAATAACCAACATGACGGCGCCCTATAGGCTCGGGTCACCGCGGAGCCTCCAGTGCGCTCCCTGCACGCACTGCAACCTTCCCTATTCTCCCAACAGAGTGGAGATAAGGGTGAACTGGGGGACCTGGCTACATCCTCCCCTCTGTGGACTCCAACGACCCCGCTTGGAATACCAGAACCACAACTTGCACACAGGTTATATAATAAAAAATGCATGAATACGTACAACAATACATATCACACTCTATATAAGGTTATACATTTCACTGAACATAACGATAACTGACTTTACTCGATTGTGAGCCCACTGCTGAGCCTCAATGGGGTGTCCCGAACTGATCATAGGTCATCCTCATTCTAGGCTGCCCAACTCTCTGGCTCCGTCGGAGCTGTTCTTCGGTCACTCCCTCGGGAGAATGACTGTTATAGTCCTGAGGCTCAGCCTCTTCCCTGGTGGGGGTTATGACCCTCTGGTCATTGGAGGGCACAAAACATGGACTCTGTGGGTCCAAAATGGAATTCTCGGGAGCCACCATATTAGGCGTTTGTTTACCGAGCCCTTTACCCATAGCTCCTCCGGGAGATGCTCGTCGAGTTTGAGGGCACCTTTGAGAGGGTCCCTCCTGTGGATCTTCAGAGGTTGTATCATTGTCAGTCTGCTGCACCGTCGACAATGACGCTCCACCGCCTCTCTCATTTTTGGCCAGAAGAATCTCTCTCACGAGTCCAAAGGTTTTGTTGATGCCGAGATGCCCATGCTCGTCATGTAATGACCTTAGCACCAAATGTTGTAGTATTTTAGGGAGGACCAGCTGTCGCCTACTTGGATGATTATAATAATCCACGACTCTATATAGCAGATTGTCCCGTATCTTGAATTTATCGGCTTCTTTCACCAGGATACCCCCCACATCAGGGGCATGCTTTAGCAGGACGGTACGATTTCTCTGAATCTTTCCAGGATATGATTTTGTCAGGAGTGATGTGCATTCCGCTGGGGTCAGAGTACGCAGCTGGGATGGCTTTGGACGCACACCCTAGAGAATCCACCACCCTTAATTCAGAGAACGCTAGTTGGTCATTAACGATGGCTGCGGTGCACCACATGGCACGCATCCCGGGGCCGGGGATCTCTTCCCATTGGTCGTCGTGGGAGTGGCGTCCAGCCCCGATCTTCTGGATAGAGCATCAGCCCCCACATTCAGAGGGCCAGGTTTGTATTTCAAGGTGAAATTGTAATTGAAGAGCGCGGCCAATCAATGAGGGCCAGCTGCGTCCAGTTTAGCTGAAGTCATAATGTACGTGAGGGGATTGTCTGTCCGCACCTCGAATGTAATTCCATAGAGATAGTCGTGACGCTTGTCCACGATAGCCCACTTTAAAGCGAGAAATTCCAACTTATGCACTGGATAGTTTTGCTCACTGGGCGTCAAACTGCGACTGATGTAGGCTACCGGCTGCAGCCCCTCTGGGTGCTTCTGATGCAACACTGCCTCTAGTCCGCCGAGACTAGCGTCCACATGTAGGATATAGGGTTGCTCGGGGTCAGCATAGGCCAACACAGGAGCAGCCGTCAAACTCTGTTTCAGATCCAGGAAGCCCTGCTCACACTCAGGAGTCCACTTGTCCTGAATGATTGCCGGGCTGAGGTCGCCTTTCGTCCAGTGTCCTCCGGGTATATTTTGAGGAGACTGTTGAGTGGTTTGGCCCGACGGGAATATCCCTCCACGAATCTACGATAATACCCGCAGAACCCCAAGAAAGAGCGCAGTTCTACCACATTATCAGGCCGCGGCCAGCTTACTACGGCTATTTTGGCGGGGTCAGTGGCTATTCCCTTGGTGAACACGTTATGACCCACATAGGTTACTGGGGTCCTACAGAATCGGCATTTGTCCAAGGACAACTTGAGTCCCTCCTGAGCAAGGCGGTTGAGTACCTTCAGGAGTCTGGTCTCATGTTCCTCCAAAGTTTTGCCGAAAACGATGATGTCGTCCAGATACACCAAACATTCTCTGGGATTCAGATCTCCCAAGGTTTTCTCCATTAGTCTTTGGAAGGTGGCAGGTGCCCCAATGCCCTGTGGCATGCGGGTGAATTGATAGAACCCCAATGGACAGATGAAGGCAGTCTTCTCTTGGTCTTCAGAGCTCATGGGCACTTGGTAGTATTCGGATCTTAGATCCAACACACTGAACCATCGGCTCCTATCGTGGGCATTCAGGATCTCTTCTATGCGAGGAAGGTTATACTGATCGGGAATCGTGTGATTATTCAAGGTCCTATAATCCACACAGAGTCTCACAGTCCCATTATTCTTCCTCACCACCACAATAGGGGACGCCTAGTGGCTCCTTGCCTCCGTAACAATCCTGGCCTCCTCCATCTCGTGAATCACAGCCCGTACATCATCAACGTCCCTTGGAGCGATACGCCGAGAGCGCTCAAGAAAGGGGGTCGTGTCATTCATGTGAATAGTGTGCTGGGCACTGCGACTGCACCCCACATCCATCTCGCCAGTAGAGAAAACTTCACGTCGGTCCTCCAATTGGCCCCTTAGCCTCTCTCCACTCATCGGGCAGCCCGGACGACCCGAAGTTGAAATCTAGCCCATCTTGGGAGCACCCGGCTCGAGCGGCGTTGAACTGGAAAGGTTTTTCAACTAAGCTGACCGGGTAGATTCGTCCCAATTTTTGTCCTGCATCTATAGCCATAGAAGGGCGGACAGATTCTGCACCGACACATAAATTCGACGAGGAATGGTGGCGATCCAATCCCGAAACTCAGGTATTAGTCGGTATCCTCTTCGGGTGTCTTCTTCCGGAGTGCTCTCCAACGAGAAGAGATGCTCTGTGTCTTCACGCTCGGCATATGAACACCAGGCTGGCACCCTCTGCACTGCTCCAGGCGGAATTTCCGTTAGGCCGGCTCGACCGCAGAATAACAGTCCATAGTTCTCCGGGACAGAGGCCGTGGGTTCCTTGCCCACCTGAATAAGTTGTAGTTGAAGACTGGACATAGGCAATTCATTGGTCTCTTGCAGGTAGGCCCAGATAACGGCCAATGTCGGCATTGGTCCCCAAGATGATCGGGTATTTGGGTAGGTCCTTGGGTTTTGGACACACTAGGGCATCCACTTTCATGGGATGGGATTTCCCAGTGTTGAGCTGTTGAATCTCCAAAGACACCGTCACGATGTTGTCGATAGGATAGTCTTCATTGCTCAGGATCCTCACTTTTATATGTTCGGCCGACTTCAGAGGCCTCTTCTGAAGATGCTGGTCATAGAACCCTCGATATATGATGGTCACTTGAGATCCCGTGTCCAGCAAGGCCGAGGAATAGATGCCATCCACCAACACAAGTATAAGGGCTACTGGTCCCACTCGATTGTTCCAGTTGAAGGGAGAGTCGTCATCACCGGTATTGGTTGGAACTATGTCATTGGTGGCTTGAAGCTCTGGTGGTGCCGGAGCCTCCAAGACCTCCCCGTCGACGGTGTATACTCCACAGACCATAGCACTAGGCGTGAACTACTTGTGGGAGGGGCTCCGGTCACGGTGTTCCCCCATACAGCAGTCATAAGACAGGTGTCCCTTTTTCCCCTCACACTTGTAGCACGACAGATCACGGGGCAGCGTACGACGGTTGTAGGGGGGAGAAGTCCTCCCCGAGTATTTCGGCCGCTCCACCACGGTTTTGCCCGGGGGATCCTCTTTCTTCTCACCAGTTCCTTTATTCTTGGGGGCGGAGGCCCCTTTTGCTTTCTGAGGAGAATGAAGTAATAGATGAGTCTCGTGCTCCTTAACTTGCTGTAACAACCCTGTGAACGTTGGAGGGCTTCCTCGTGTAAGGTTATCACGAATCATGTTGGCAATGGGGTGGCTGGGGCTGGACCCCCACAGGTATTGTTTACGGAGGTACTCATCCATCTGCAAAGCCATAACGAATTTGTGGTGAAGCAGAGGTCCCAACGCTATCTGCACCCGATGGATAAAGGCTGACAAGTCCTCCCCTTCCTTTTGGTTGATGGCATAGTACTTGGCCCACATGGCCCATCATCTTCTGCCACGCCATAGGCCTCCGTCAAAAATTCGACGATCATCCGGGAGGTTAAGGCAGGATGTTGCTCCCGGTGGATGCTGAACAGAGTGGACGCTGGGGGTCTCAAACATTCCATGATGCGTTGGCGCTTGATTGCATCGGTACAGGACCATTCCTCCATTACACCCCTGGTGTGTTCTTTCCAAGGTTCTATCCCATCCTCCCCCACTGGGACGGGCAGGGTCCCAGAGAAGGCTTTCAGTTTCCTGTAATTTTGAGAGTGCGAAGCCAGGGTTAGTGCTTCTACTAAGGGTGGTAAGCTGGGTTGGGAGGCCAGCTGGCCTATATGGTTGTTAAGTTTTTGCAACATATCCCTACACAGTCCAGCTTCTTGAGACGCACTGGAACCCGGACAACTAAATTCTGACCGACAACTACCCGCGTCACTTTCCGGGTAATTGGCAGATACGGGTGTATGACAAGCTTCGCCAAGCACATCGGTGGGTATGTCCCTTAACGGGTAGACGGAGGGACTTCCGCCTGGTGGGGAATTGGGGAGCTGTAGATACTGGGGAACGGAGGGCTCCAGGCCAACTAAGTCTCTGCGACAGTCAACTAGCAGGGCGTTCCACTTGGCGTCTTTGTCTATTAGGACATCCACCAGACGGGCTTTGGAGAATCCTGGTAGTTGCCTTAGGGCCGTTTGCAATGTCTCTAAAGGCAAGGTCATAGGAACTTGACTCACGGCCACCACGCGGCGGGCGTCTGCATCTGCCGCGCCCATTCGCTCACGCTCTGACACGAGGGGAGAGTCATTCTGGACAGATGGCTGTGTGAATTTGTGAGGGCGTGCCCGGAGTGTGGATTGGTAGAGTGGCCAAGGCCGAGGGTTTAGTCATAGTACTTGCAAGATCCAGGCGTAGAGATGTCCGAAGCCGAGGGCAGGAGAGATCCGAGTCGTAGTGGTCCGCAAGTCGTGTCCGAGGGTTTTGGATGATTTTGGATGATTTTGATAAGGGTAGTTCTCCGTAAAATATTCATATATCTGTGAGACCGTAGCTTTTTTTCTGTATTCGGTTTTGAATAGCGGTATATATTGGATTGGCATAAGAGAACTGATGTTTTTCTATTGAAGACATCTCGAACGGCATGTTTTTTCAGGGAATGGAGTCTAGTAAACCAAAAGATTCCTTAAAATCAGCTTCGACAAAGTATCCAAAGTTTCATTACATGCACAACACTGTACAAGGTCATTATACAAAGGAAGAAGTGTACACGTATTCTTCTCCCACATACAGGTGGTCAGTGTATTTGATCATTTGTGCTTGCGTATGCAACATAATTCAGTAGGCAAACTACGAAACAAAAATTAATTGGAAAGAATATTGTTTGGAAAGAACATGTGAAAATTGAAAGCAATAATAATTACTATTTTTCTCTGTGAATACGAAATAAGTAGATATTTGTAATGTAAGTATCAGATAGATCCTTCATACATGAGAAATGCAATGCTGTTTAGTTCACATGTATGCACATGAAATATGTTCTCATACACACTTGATTACTGAACTGAAGTAATTGAAGAATTAGAAAAAATGAAATGGCCTATTTTTTTGGGAATACCTTTTGAATGTTGATCGTGTGTTAGGCCTTGATGTGGTCTCGGGTGCACTGTTATGTGTAGAACATAGCCTTGCACTGCTAGGTGTTCCACTTGGTTGGGTTAGATATTGTGCTGGTTCAACAACACTTTGTGCCTGTCCAATGTTTGTGCTCATTGATGGGCCTGGGCCTGGACCAGTGCCTGTGGCTGGACCAGTGTCTGGGGCTGGGCCAATGCCAGTGCCAGTTGATGTGCCTGTGCCTTTGGCTCTGGATCCTGCTCTGCCATTGGCTCTGATTCTGGCTGTGGTTGTGGCTCTGGCTGTGCCTGTGCCACTACCTGTGACATACATTTGGCAATAATACTTAGGCTATTTGACATGTTTTGGAGAGTCTCTTGTTGCGTCATAAGGACTCTCATGGTATTAATTTCCTGATATATATGTTCATTTGTTTTTGCCTGTCTGCAGCAGCCTTTTGATTTTGGAAAAACATGCCCTCTAAGATACTTAGATTGGCCAATGCTTCTGCACATACCTTGTCGCCTTGGCCTGCTTGGATAGGCTCATTGTCATCTTAGTCTGTTCGGGATCCTGGAGTACCATTAAATCTGGTGCCGAATCTTCTGCATCAGAGACATCAAGGTCTGGGATATCAATCTGGTGGATCCACAAACATTTCCTCCTCACTTATGACATCTTCAAGATTTGGGGTTGCGGAGACAGACTCCGTGGCTTCAGCAATAACTATATCATAAACAAAAACAAATTACTATCAACATAATGACAAAGTAATTATGTGCTCCTGTTCTTAATTTGGCTGTACATCCATTGTTAATGCACATATTTTGATGCTATAAATTTACAACTTGTATCAGTTAAATAACAAACATGCTTTTGACAAAGTGACTTGTGTAATTTAGCCATTCCTTGATCACATCATATAAACTAAAGTTATTTTTTGAAGTGAAACTTCTTTAGTGGCACCTATTCTGATGGGGTAAAACGGGAGAGATGGGGGACAAATGTGAAACGGAAGTGACGTCACGGCTCCCCCCCTCACCCCCCCGCATCTACTGTGACATGCGGCGGCGGCGGCGATAGCCGCCGGCGCCGCTCCTAACAGCCACTGCCATGGGTATAGCAAGATGGCTGCCGCAGAGCTTCCGGTGCTGCTGGTGTAATAAGATGGCAGAAGCCCCGCAAGTACTCTGGCTGAGAGAGGAGGAGCCGCTGCTCAGCCTCTCCTCCCTCTTCCCTACCTCCGCTTCCCTGTGTCCCGCTGACTAAAGGGCGCCGCTCTCCTCACACGAGCGGCGCCATTCCCCCCAAACGTGCACTGCCATGCCGCGCATGCGCTGTTCCCCGCGCCCGCTGACATGCCGCGCATGCGGTAGTCATGGTGACGCTCACGGACGCCACATGCCTGCCTCCTGCTGCTAGATCATCTCCGGGCCGGTCACCGACCCCCTGCCCGGCGGGATGTCTGTCGGACATGGAGACCCGCGCCCTGCTGGATATCTGGGGGGAGGCGGACGTGCAGGGATCCTGCCCGACCCGAGTCCCGGGATCCTGCTTCTCCCCATGGACCCCCGTGCAGGGGAGGTGAGCAGGCGGAGGAGACCTATGAGCTGAGGGGGGCCGAGCAGGCCGCCGCACCCCCATACACCCGGCTGTTCAAACATGCGGCGGCAATAGCCGCCGCCGCTCCTAACCGCCCCACGACCACTGCCATGCCGCGCATTCGCAGTTGTGATGGCGCCGCTGACGGGTGCCACACATGCGCAGAAGCGGCTGGCAGCGGCGTCGTTCCACCCACACGCTCCTTCAGCCCTCCACTGACGCGGGTCTTCGCGGGGCACAGGGCGCTTGTACCTCTCGGATGGGGGGGGGGGTGTGTGTGTGCAGAATTTGTGTGCGGGGGGGAGGGTGTGTGTGCAATGTAAGGGGGGTGGAGAGAGGTGGTGAGATGTGAGAGAGGTGGTGCGCAATGTTACACCCCGCCCCTGGCTGCAGCTGGACACACACACTGACTGACCCTCCCACGCCCTCCCACACACTGACTGACCCACCCACGCCCTCCCACACACTGACTGACCCACCCACACACCCCCACACACTGACTGACCCACCCACACCCCCACACACACTGACTGACCCACCCACGCCCCCCCACACACTGACTGACCCACCCACTCCCCCCCACACACTGACTGCCCCCCCCACGCCCCCCCACACACTGACTTCCCCACCACGCCGCCCCCCACACACTGACTGACCCACCCACGCCCCCAACACTGACTGACCCAACCACGCCCCCCACACACTGACTGACCACACCACGCCCTCCCCACACACTGAGACCCACCCCACGCCCCCCCCACACACGACTGACCCACCCACGCCCCCCACACACGACGACTGACCCACCCATCCTGCCCCCACACACTGACTGAACCCACCCCGCCCCCCAACACACTGACTGACCCACCCACGCCCTCCCTCCCACAACACTGACTGACCACCCACGCCCTCCCACACCCTGACTGACCCACCCCACCCCCCACACCTGACTGACCCAGCCCACCCCCCCCACACACTGACTGCCCACCCACCCCCCCTGTCCCCACCACACACTGACTGACCCACTCTCAACACCCCCACACGACTGACGACCACCCCACACCCCACACACACTGACTGACCCACCCACACCCCCACACACGACTGCCCACCACACCCTCACCACACACTGACGGACCCACCCACCGCCCTCCCACACCCTGACTGACCCCCCACCCGCCCCACACTGACTGACCCACCCACGCCCTCCACACACTGACTGACCACCCCACTCCCCCCCCACACTGACTGACCACCCACCACCCCCACACACTGACTGACCCACCCAGCCCCGTCCCACACACTGATGACCCACCCACGCCCTCCCCACACACTGACTGACCCCCACCCACGCCCCCCACACACTGTCACAATGACCCAGCCACACGCCATCCCACACACCACCACCTGACTGACCACAATACAGGACACACATCCCACCTCAACACACATGACGACTGACACCACACACACCCCCGACCCCACACACTGACTGAACCCACTAACACACACCCCCCCGCCCACACACTGACTGACCCACCCACACCCCCCCCCCACACACTGACTGACCCACCCACACACCCCCCACATACACCCCCAACACACTGACTGACCCACCCACACCCCCCCCACACACTGACTGACCACACACACTGACCCACCCACACCCCCCCACACACCTGACACCCACACCCCCCACACACTGACTGACCCCCCCCAATCCCCCACACACTGACTGCCCACTACCCAACACTCCCCCACACACTGACTGACCCACCCACACCCCCCCACACACTGACTGACCCCCCACACCCCCCCACACACTGACTGACCCACCCACACCCCCCCCCCACACTGACTGACCCACCCACCCCCCCCACACACACTGACTGACCCACCCACACACCCCCACACACTGCCTGACCCACCCCCACCCCCCCACACACTGACTGACCCCACCCCACCGCCCCACCCACACCTGACCCACGCCCCACACCCCCACATCGGTGGCGGCTAACGGTTGCCGCTTCTAAAATGAGGGGAAATTAACGTGGTTACAGCTCGGAGACACTCTGCTATCCCACAAGCAGAAAGGCCGCTTTAATTGTAGGATATATGTATATACTGCTAAGCCTACAAATGAAAGTGACATTCCCGCCGCGGGGCAGTGAGGGGGGATAGTTATGATACAGCGATTGCAGAGAAGAAATCGGCACTCACAGGACTGATTTGGAAAGGCAACGTTAAATGGAGTTTAACGGCCGCGGGTAGGAGGCTAATCATTTTTTGAGCTAAAGATGCTACTAAATGACTCCTTGTTTAAAGATTTACAGTAGGATCAAAATGCAAAATTCAATAATAAATCGCAGGACATTGGGAGAAGCACAGGTTTTTGTAGTTGTTCCAAAAAGATAACACACAAAGCAACTAAACATACAAATATGAAAAGTTACAAATATATTAAAATGAACAAACAAACCTGAAGCTGATCAGCTAATGATATTAGCCACAAACAATGTGTCACTGATCCCTAGGTCTTGCCCGTAAATAAGCACACCTATACAAAATCTTAGGCCTAGGTCTTGAGTAAATAAGCACACCGTACAAAACTCGTAGGACCTAGGTCTGGTAAATAAGCACACCGTACAAAACTCTTAGGCAAGGGTCTGGTAAATAAGCACACCGTAACAACCTCTTAAGCCTACGGTCTTGGTAATAAGCAACACCCCTACAAAACTCTTAGGGCCTGGTCTTGGTAAATAAGCACACCGTACAAACCCTTAGCGCCTAGGTCGTGCGTATATAAAGCCACTGACAAACTCTACGGCCTAGGATTGGTAAATAAGCACACCCGTACAAAACTCTTTAGGCCTAGGTCTTGGTAAATAAGCACACCCGTACAAAACTCTTAGGCCTAGGTCTTGGTAAAGAACACACCCTTACAAAAACTCTTAGGCCTAGGTCTTGAGTTATAAGCACACACCCGTACAAAAACTCTACGGCCTAGGTCTTGCGTATATAAGCACACCCGTACAAAACTCTACGGCCTAGGTTGATTTAGCTGCGTTGGAAGATGTCCCTATGTCTTTATTTGCCGTTTTGATGCCCTACTGCCAGGAGGAACGTCAGACCAGCGCTGCGTTCCATGGGGCGTCAGAAGGATGTTGTCATCAACATGTGCGTCGCCAGACGTCCTGTATATATACGGATTGTCCCTTATTCATTGACATGTCCCAGAAAGGTCTGTGGACACATAGTTGGCACAGAGACCTCGCTGTGACTGTAGGGGTAGGCTGGCCTCACAAAAATAATGGTGAAGCAGGCTAGCACCCCCAAAAAAACTGTGTGTATCCGTCCGAGTATGTGTACTCCTAAGCCGGATACAATGTGTGTGCTGGAAGCCTGGTAGTTACCACAAAACCTGGTTCCCGGCACCTATGTGAGCTCATAAGCTGGGTAAAAAATGGTGTTTTTACCCTGGTAGGAAACTAGGGTGTCCTTTAATTGGTTTAGTGATGCCAGTATATGTTTCCAGTAAGGTAGAGATACCTGGAATTAAGTTTTAGTTCAAACTAGGTTTACCCCTATAGATATTAACTCTATAATACAGAGAAATGATACAGTGGCATGGCCAGATACTGTCCTGTAAATTGGGTGATTAATGGAGACACTAGTAACAGAGAATGATGGCATGGGTTGACAATGTATCAGATGTGTAGATGCCATTTAGCAGAATACTCTATTGATTTATTCTTAATTGCAAATAACATCATTTGTCCTCCGTGTATTAGACCTAGTGTGTCAGTGTCACTTTCTGACATTATATTCAGGATTACAAGTTAGAATGGCCTACTTAAAATGCTGTATTAGCCAACAGTTAATTCGCATACATGTGTGTGAAGCCTGCAGTATTGTTTGGATACAAATGTTGTAACTAACTGCAGTGTTGCAAAAGTAGAGTACCTAAATCAGTTTCCACCTTTATAGTGCAATAAATACAATCCAAACAGCATGATAAGTAATTAGCATAAGTTGCGATCGATCTGTTCTCCTGTGATAGATTCGCGGCGAAGATTCGGTTCGGGGTTCACTAAATGGGATGTAGTGAAAAAGAAGAGCACAACGATGGACAGTCCAAAGTTCTGTAGGGAAGATCATGTGACCAGGCAGTCACTATATACAATTGGTGCACTGATACAGAGAGGGCAGGATCAAAAAGGGGGGTGGTGTGCCAGAGCTGTTTCAGAAAGAGGAGGGGATGTGACTTTGTAAATGGTTACTATAAAAACAAAAATGCTTGTACAGTATAATACATTAAAAATGTCATTAAGAGCTGTTAAAAAAAAAATACATACAAGTATTTCTCATAGTACAGAACTGATTTATTAAAAAAAATAAAGTAGAATGTTGGACATTTTTTGGTTGCAGCTTTAAGCACTATTTGTAGGGACTTGCTTTTAGTGAAAAAGTTTAGTTATAACAGGTGATGCATCAGATACGCCAGTAGAATGGAAAGCGTAAATTTCATTAAAATGTAACTGAAGCGGAATAATCACAAATACCAAGCATCTGCACCAGTGGCTCAAAACCACGCCACCGGCGGCTCCGACACGAGAGCGGGGTGGCCTGCCGTGGGATTGTAACATATGTTGGTTGGCTCAAAAGCAAGGATAAATACCTAAGCTGTGTCCTGCTCGTAAGTTCATGTGAGCGGAAGGCAGACTGATGAGGTGAAGTGGAGGGATCGGGAGACCTGTTAATGCCAGAGCTGGATGGCTCGAGCCCTAGTAGCTAGATAAATACTAAGCACTCTGGAGTGCAGGTAAGCTCTAACAGGCTCTTACGTGAACTAAATATTGTCACTAAAAGCAAGTCTCTACAGACAGTGACTCACTATCTACACACACACACACACACACACACAACACACACACACACACACACACACACACACACCAACACACACACACACACACACACACACACACACAACACACACACACACACACACACACACACTACAGTAGTGTCAAAAGTGATATTTCAAATAAGAGCTTCACACATGTGTATGTAAGGGGGTCCACCCCGGTATCCCTGATTTTCCTTTGACCCCCTGTCTTACCCTGTGGCAGCGGGGGAAGGCCGACTTAAAACCGTGGGCGCCGCCATCTTGGTTGTGACGCGAGGGTCGCGCAATGCGCAGAGGTTGGCAAGGGTAGCGGTGGGCCCATTACAAGTGTGCAGTTGTCCTGGGAAGTTGCGCCAGGCGAGTAGCGTTAGCGGACGGCCCATGCCAGCTGCGCGCACGCGGCCCCAATGTTAAAGAGAGCCACCAAGGAACAATTCCCAGCAGCCTCTGGGGACTGCACTTTCACCCTGGTCACAGCAGCAAGACAGCCAATAGAGCTGACAGAGTCCTCATGCTGCAAAGTTGCAACAATGTTGTGTGCAGACAGGGATTGTCAGTAGGAGCTGGGACATAGAGAGGGGAGGGTGGTTTGTGCAGGGAGGAAAGTAGCCTCCTGCACTAGGCCAGAAAATCCATCTTAGGGCCCCAGCTAGACCCCACTCCCTTCAGCTGTGACTGCTTTAGGGAAGGCCCCTTGGGTAGGGATTTACCCTGTTTAGCAGTCAGTTCAGTCAGTGACACAGCTGCAGTGCTGTGTGCTCTGACAAGAAGGTCAGTGGGCAAGGAATCATTCTCTGCGGCTGCAGAGATAAGAGACTTTCCAAAGGTGGATCACTCCAGGCGGGAGCCACCACCGCCAGGAGAGTTACAGGAAATCGCTGAGGAAGATCGCAGAGCGGCGGGATCCTTGTGAAGTGTCTGCAGCCCCAGGTGCTGGAGCACTGGGCAGGTACAGTCAGGCATTAGTGCACCAACTTGACCACACGTCACTCACTAGGGGTTTGGGACATTTGGGAATATTGGATATAACGGTGTGGGGTACCAAGCCTGAGTGATGACCGGGTAGTTGTGCCTATTAGTGTCATAGAGGGACAGTCAATGTCATATGTGTAAGTATGTTATGTTGTGTTATTTGCCATTAGTAAACCCTTTAGCCATAACCTTTTGCTTTGGTGTGGGCTGGTTACTTTATGGTTGTTCCTGTGAGGGCCACTACACTCTAGAATCTCACATGAGGTGGAGGCGCTGACAAGAAACGTTAGAGATTCACCCGGATCTCCACTAGCGGAGGCTCAGACCTCCTGTGGGCCTGACAGGTATAACGCACCACACCTGGTAACAATAGGGTCCCCTTACATACGCCATATATGCGATTGGGTGGGGAATACCCGTTACATGTATATAATTAACTGTTTGACTTCAATACAGCATTAAATAAGCAGTCTAAACTTGTAATCCTGAAATAAATGTCAGGAGTGACACTGAAACTGGGCTCCTTGAAGCAGTCTAAGGGTTCCTCCTATGGACCACAGAAGGGGTGGGGTTTTTTAGTATGTATTTTAGGGTCGGATTGAGAGTGGCGAAATAGAACGAAGGGACAGGGGTGAGTGAGAGGAGAGAGGGGGGGGAGGAGTGAGAGGAAAGAGGGAGTAAGAGTGAGATGCAGGGGATAAATACATGGAGGCGGGAGGGGGGGGAGAGTGAGTGAGACGGATGGGAGAGAAATACATGGTAGAGGGTGGGAAAAGAGGTGGGCTCGTGAGGTGTGAAATTTTTGTGATTTACAAACTGTCAAACCCAATGGTCAGCCAGATAGGGGTTCCCCCGAGATTTTCGAATACTTCAAGGGTTCCTCCAAACAAAAAAGGTTGGAAATCAATGCTCTGACACAATAGGGTCTAATACATTGAGGCCAAATGATGTTAATTTGCAATCTATTACATATTTGTGTGAAGCACTGTATGCCTGTCTGCATCTTCCTGTGTCCCTGGGGAAATCTCATTGGTCCTGGGCCGCCCGCCCCCCACACCTCTCATTGGCCGAGGCGGAGTGAGACACACACACACACACACACCACACACACACACACACTCTGTTGCTTGGCCTCACTCTCCCCCGTCAGTTGGACCGCAGTCTCACTTCCACCCCCCCCCTCTCCTCTCCCGTTGCCCTACTCTCCTCCCCACCCTCCCCACCTACCCAAATCCCCACGCTCCGCAACATCCCCAGCCGCAACACCATCACCCTCACCGTGCGCCGCTCCGCGAGGAGGGGAACGCGCGGCCCATCCTGCTCAGCAGCAAAACTCCAGCTCCTCCCCCCTCGCTCACAACGAGGAAAAGCACGGCGCGGCCCGGGCCCACCGCACTCCCCCTCACGTGCGCCGGCTCCGGAGAGGGAAGCGCGGACCCTCAAGCTCAGCAGCAAACTCCAGGCTCCTCCCCCCTCGCTCACAACGAGGAACGGAGGGAAAGCGCGGCGCGGCCCGGGCCTCCTGCACTCCCCCTCACGTGCGCCGGCTCCCGGAGAGGGGAAGCGCGGCCCTCCTGCTCAGCAGCAAACTCCAGGCTCCTCCCCCCTCGCTCACAACGAGGAACGGAGGGGAAGCGCGGCGCGGCCTGGGCCTCCTGCACTCCCCCTCACGTGCGCCGGCTCCCGGACGGAGGGTAAGCGCGGTGCGGGCCTCCTGCCACTCTTGCCCCCCCCCCGCCAGCTTCCCGAACTCACCTCCTGCCCCAGCCAGATGCCACGGGGTCAAGGTAAGTCACCCACCGTCTCCCACCCACGCACTGTCACCCAGTCACCCACACACCCACCCAGTCACCCACACACCCACCCAGTCACTTTCACCCAGTCACCCACTTTCACCCAGTCACCCACCCACTCACTCAGTCACCCACCCACTCACTCAGTCACCCACCCACCCACTCACTTAGTCACCCACCCACTCACTCAGTCACCCACCCATTCCGTCAGTCACCCACCCATTCAGTCAGTCACCCAGTCACCCGGGGGAAGCCCAACCCTGTCGTCCGCCCCCCCAAAATTACATCCCGGGCAACACCGGGTCTCTCAGCTAGTTAAGAATAAAATCAACAGAGTACTCGGCTAAATGAATAGTGATAAAGGAAAAAAGTGAATTGCGCTCTAAAAAATGTGTTATTGTGCACTTAGTGATATTAATAATACAAATAAGATAACCTGTTTACAATATGAGAGGTTTATGCTGCTGCGCTCGTGGTACCGCTCCACAACCAAACTAGTGCAAAAACAAAGAAAGAGACAGCGCAAAAAACCTCATTGTGCAATATTTAAAACAAAATTGTATTGGTAAACTGGTGAGTATCACACGTACATCAATATAGTTAGATTTAAGCAGAACATGTTATGGACATGTTACCAATCTGTGCTCAGGGTACAGGACTTCTAGGTCAGCTGGCTTCTCACAGGTCTCGTGGAACAGCATGCAGGATACAGCAGTCGTCACCGCAGGGGAACTGCCACTCCAGATGAAGGGAACACTCCGATACCGAGTGTCACGGTGGAAAGTCTTATCACCTGTATCCAGCCCTCTGAACACCAGCTTTAAACGCCACACGGGGCGGAGAATGATTCGGCTCTGTATGCCGCTGCAGGGAACCTCACCGTCAGCCGCTTACTCGGAGAACGCTAGACGCACATCCGTGACGTCATCGGGCGGCGTCAGCGTCGTGCACGAGTGAGTCACTGCTTGAGGAAGCTGGAAGTCCCAAGAATGTCCCGTATAGTGCCCGCTTAAGGTCACGAGCAATTGGACAATGTATAGTATTAAAACATCCAGTATAAAGGAATAAATGAATGCGCCCTCAGTCCAACGCGTTTCGTGTTTACAACACTGACGAAGATTTTGTTTTAAATATTGCACAATGAGGTTTTTTGCGCTGTCTCTTTCTTTGTTTTTACTCGGCTAAATGGCATTCATTTTCATAGTGTTATTTTCAGGGAGTGCAGAATCATTTGCAGAAAATAGAAAAAAGACACATATAGTGCAGGATTGTATGTAGATCCAATATGATACATTTATAGTTTCTTTAAAAGTGTCCAATGCCACAACTCACATGGAGGACAGCTGGAAAGGTTTATTTTGCGGATGTAAATCCGTCTGCCTCAGTCCCCCCTGGATCTCATGGAGAAAATCGTGGAAATGTGGCCCTCTTGTGTGATGATAGAGGGACAGTCCTGCCCTGACGTGGTGAAACACGATCTTCACCCAAGTAGGTAATTACACAGAGAGGTATGTGTGTAAAAAGTAGGTTTATGTAATAAAACAATAAAAACAAATCCGCACTTGCATATTAGTTTGTGCGCGATGGCCAAGACAGAGCAAACGGCAATCGTGGTCGGCGTGGCGCTTCTCCGATAACCACAGCTTGCAGGGAATCCCCACTTCCGCACTCGGCTTGCAGGCTAAGGCATCAGCTTGTCAGAACCTCGCGTAAACATCCTACGGTGGCTTGCTGGAGCCCCAAAATAAGAATGTTGCAGTCTTTCTACAAAGCGTTTCGCAAAGTAATTTGCTTCCGTAGGAAACCATAATAGCTGACACCATAACCATGGGTTTAAATACCCCTCGGGATTGATAGTTAAATGGCAGCCTCATTAGTCTCACAATATTAATCAACCACAAATGTTGGCATATTTAGATGGTGATAGTGGATGATGGGAGACTGATGGTATAACAGATACATGTGAACTACAAACAGTCTTATCTTATTACTATAGGAGTCCATGTTAAAATAGATGAGAAGTAGAGAGTGATACACTGTGCTCATTTGTATGTCATTACCCAGAATCCCTGGCTGCAGTGGAAGCACTGTTTGCTAAGTGATAATGGGGAAAGACATGTTTGCAGACCTGTCTGACATTCCAATTCACCACAAGTGGTATTTTTATTTACTGAACATTATTTCTCTCAATTCGTCTAATTGCACAAGCATGCTTTTGTTTCAGGTCGCGACACCGGGTAGTTTTTCATAGATAACGTTTGAGGTGTCACAGGTCCTGCCCCTGCTTGGTCCCGCCGGTGCTCGCGCCCCTTTACCTTGTTTTGCAGCGTCAAATGACGCCGCGGGTCATGTGACGTCACGTTGCCATGGCGATGCGATGTGTCACAGCGTCTGAATCATGGCAAGTTTATTGTTGCAGGGGCCTCACACGATCCCCCAGCATTTAATTTTAATGTCTTGGGGAAGAGCGCAGGGCCTCTGCAACTGCCCGCGCCCCCCCAGAAAACCCCCCAGTTTGCGCACCCCTGGCTTAGGGAATAACTGAGATGACGTCCGTTCCGGCTCCAGGTAACATCACTCTCTTTGCCTTGATTCAACGGAGCGTAGTGAATCTGGCCCTGCGTGTTGTGCAAGAAGAATTCGGG
>WSYH01006731.1:0-30444 GCA_036426205.1 Ascaphus truei
CTCAAACTCAGATTCTAAAGTATGTGACTCCTCAACTATAGGATCAGCGTCCAAGTTGAGTTTCAGAATACTGCCGAAGTCCACAACCCTTGTGTGTCTTCGTGAGAAAATATTGGAAAAGTTAGTATCAATAACTATATCTTCCATATTATGTGGTGCTGCCTTACTAGTAATAGAAACAAACAAATAACTATACACAAAAGATACTAGATGGCGCTCAACACTAATAAACAAACATGCAGTGAATATAGTGATAGTGAAATAACAATCAATATAAGTGCAATGAGTGCTATAGGCAAAAACTCAAACCCAGATAGGACTGTTTCAATTGTCCACAATCAGCTTGGCTGATTACCTAATTATTTAGAGATGTGACATTTTGACCAATAGGAGGAAAGATCATGATCAGTCAGAAGGGTATATAAAGTATCCGAATTGGGGTTAGAGTTACTCCTGACGAAGCCGTCATCACGCACGGCGAAACGCGTAGAGCGTAACCCCCAGTGTTAGATCCAGAGGGAGAGACTGCTGTGAAGCTCCGGTGGCGTCTTCCACACGAGTTTCGTAAACCGGATGTGACGTATCGGCTCCAGTTGAGAGAACCGGATGTGACGTATCGGCTCCAGCAGCACAGGTCGGAGGTCGAGGATCGGTGGATACGGCAACAGTGTGCGGGGATTCCGAGAACGCGACTCGGCAAAACATCTTTACCATACACCAATGCTGTTTAACATCTGATATCTCGTAAGCCTCCAATTTTATCTTTGTCGGATAAAAGTTTGGCATTTTACCTTTTGACTCTGTGTCTCTGTCCTGGACGCATTTTCCTCCTGATTTTGCTCCTTATCGCTAGTCTATGGTTGTAGTCTTACCATCTAGCGCTTTCTGCTCTTGAGAGAGATCTGCCATTTAAGTGTATTTCCATTACGTTTTGCACTATGGTTGTATTTATTTTTTTCCTATAGGTAATGATGCTCCCCTGACTTCATCTATATTGTGCTCTCTTGTGGACAATTGAAACATTCCTATCAGGGTTTGAGTTTTTGCCTATAGCACTCATTGCACTTATATTGATTGTTATTTCACTATCACTATATTCACTGCATGTTTGTTTATTAGTGTTGAGCGCCATCTAGTATCTTTTGTGTAAAGTGGCCAATGCTGCCAACCACCTGTATCCAGTGGCATCCAGTTTTGCTAATGTTAGAATATATGTAAGGGGGTTGTTGTCTGTGTGCATTACAAATGCTGCTCCATAGTCATGTAGTTTGTCCACTTCCGCCCATTTCAAAGCCAAAAACTCCAGTTTGTGTACTGGGTATTTTTTCTCAGACGGCATCAAACCCCGGTTCACAAACGCTACTGATCTCAGTCCCTCTTGGTGCTCTTGCTACAGGACTTCCTCCAGTGCATCCAAACTGGCGTCTACATGCAGGACATATGGCTTTTGTGGATCTGCAAATGCTAGTACTGGCGTCTTCATCAGGCTGGCCTTTATGGCTTGGAAAGCCTCCTTGTACTTACAGAAGAAGTCCATCTATTCCCAAATGGTTAATTTATTTTGAAATTATCTTGACTGGTGGCCCCCACGGCCATGCTACACCATTTTGGTGGCGTCAACCCTTTGTCAGCTTTGTCAAGGGTTGGACTACAGCTGAGAAGTTGTTCACGAACTGTCTGTATTACCCACGGAATCCAAAGAAAGACTGCAATTCTGTTAGCTGCGTAGGCTTTGGCCATGATGCTATAGCCTCTAATTTAGAAGGAAACCTTTCTCAGATACGATGTGCCCTACGTATATGACAGACGTCCAACAGAACTGACACTTGTCCACTGATAATTTGTGTTCACTGTAACTTAATCGATCTAACACCTTCATCGATCGAACACCTTCATTATCCAAGCTTCGTGTTCCTCCAGGGTTTTCCCAAATACTATTATATTGTCCAGGTATAACAGCGCTTCAAGTAGGTTGATATCTCCCACTAATTGTTCTATTAGCCTTTGGAATGTAGCTTGGGCCCCTGACACTCCCTGAGGCATCTTCTCAAACTGGTAGAACCACAACGGGCATATAAAGGCAATCTTCTCTTTGTCGTGTTGGCTCATTGGGATCTGATAATATCCACTGTGAAGATTCAAAACTGAAAACCATTTGCTCTCAGTGAGGCAATTCAATGCATCTTTTATACGTGACAGTACTGATCTGGGTGGTCCTTTTGTTCAATGTGCATTAGTCAATACAATCCTCACGGCTCCATTTTCTTTCCGTACTACAACTATGGGTGATTGTAACAGGGGACTTATCCCTGTTCACAAATGTGCCTTTAATCCAGCAGTGTGGTGGTTAACTGCTGGTAGGCAATTAAGTAACACCACCTGGCTGATTACAGGTGGTAGAAAAAGCCTGCCTCTGAGACAGGAAGAGAGACTCCTTAGCTCACACCTGAGCTGAACTAGGAGACAGAGCAGAGATTCCTGAATCGCACAATTGGGGAGGCTGACCAGAGTAACTGCTGTCTTGAGCTGCAGAAGGACTGGACTGTATGCTGATAGCAAGACAAGGGGACCAGGCTTCAAAACCTGGACAGACATTGCTGTAGCACACAAAGGTGCTTACCCAGGAGAGCAGAGAGGACTTCCCCTACAGCTTCAGGAGAACAGATAAGACTTTCTTTTGGAACTGTAATATATCTGTATATATGTTTATATTTTGGGTCTGGTAAATAGCTTAGCTAACCAACCCAGTCAGAGAGGGCTGAGCTACATGTGTAGATAGTCTCCAGAGCTGAGATATGTTTTTTGTTTGGCTTATTTTCATATATTTTTGCTGTGTTTAAAGCGACAGGCACAATAAAGCCTGGTTTTAATTTCACCTTAAAACAGTCTCCATTGTGTACCTCTGCACATGTCCTCCTACAGTGATGCATACAGGCTTCTGGATTAAGAAATTATGCCAGCTCTCATTAGTTCCTGGAGGTGTCCCCTCACATCAGCCGGGGCCAATCTCTGTGACCTTTCTCTAAAAGGGTGAGCATCATGAAGACGAATCTGGTGTTCCACTGCATGGGCTTTTCCTACATCCCTTTCTTGAGTGGAGAAAACTTCTGGCCTACGAGCCATTTTTTCTTGTAGCCATTTCTTGCAGTTTTCTGGAATATGACTGTCTCCAAAATTGAACATGTCTGACATCAGTCTTCTGTTATGAGTCTTCTTCGTCCTGGCTGGGCCCATCACTTCAGCACTGTACAGGTGAGCTATCACAGTGCCTGTTTGTACCCACATGTCATGGGAAGTCTAATTTCTCACTTCCACTCCTATAGAATTGTTTTTTCCTTTCTGTATGGACAGCACTCAAGCCTTTACTAATAGTCCCCCAGGAAATTGTCCGGGGGCAGGGTCTTATATAATTACGTTGGAACCTTTTACTACTTCATGGAGGGTTACCTTTCCTTCAATTCGACATACATGGTGGTAAGGCACTTTTTTCGACCGAAGACCGGCCCAGCAGACTTCTCCTATAGGTTCATAAGACTTGTTAGTGGCTTCATTATCAGCTCGTCGGTAGGCCTTCAAACACATAGGGTGAATAGTCAATGTCTGATTGTAATCATCTCCTCCAACAGTCTGGCACCACTTCACTAGTCTGCTGAAGATGTTCGCATTTGTTCCTATTATGGCTACGAATTCTCCTCCTTCATGGGCTTCAGGATATATTAGTGCCACAACTTCAAGGGCTCCGGCTACCCCAGCAATTTCCTTGGGAAATTCCAACTTCACGACCACGTAGCCCAAGTATGGATAGATAGCTTCACTGAGGCCCCACACAACAAGTCCATTCAGCGACACCAGTGGCAGGTTTCGAAGATATCGGTTGTACCATGATTGGAAGATTACTTGCCATCCACCAAAGAACCTTGCATGGTGTTCCTTCAGTAGACACCATCACTCGGGCTGAAGGGCCAAAAATCCCAATTGGCAGATTGGGGTACCCGCAGATGCTCGTGGGTGTGTTAGTCATGGAGCTTCTCTTCGCATGGGGCCTGGAATTCTCCCTTATCAGGTCCCTCTGTTGTTTTCCTGCTTCTTGTAGGCTCCTCTTACCTCCGGTCAGAAAACACAAAAACACAGCGCACAACGCTCATAGTGCATTAAAAGAAATATTATTCCAATCAAACAGTACAGGTGAGTATTATGCATACATCAAGGGAGAAAAAAAACAGCATGTCAGGGGTTAATGGTACCCATGCACCAACCAGATCTCCAACCAGGATATCGTCAGTTGTTTAAGCTGCTTCCAGCTTCTGGGTCTTCAGTCCAAAACCGAATTTGGTGGATCCTAAATGGTCCCGCTATTGGGGATGGAAGTCCCAGCAGAATCGTTATGGATGAGGTTGATAACCGCTGTGTGGGTTAGTCTGTCACGGTGGCTCGATGCACACTCGCAGCCCTCCGATCCTCCACTTCCGGATCTCTGACGTCACTCAGTGGCGACACCGCAGCTCGCGTCGCGGTTTCCTCCCCAGTTGAAGAGAATAGACCAGCCGTGGCAGGATGAAGTAATTCAAACTGAATAGCGCATAAAAAGTCCTTTCCAACACGTTTCGAAACCAAAGGTTTCTTCATCAGGGAGTAACAAACATTAAATCATAAGGCATTGAAATACCCCACGCTCACACCCGATTGGCCCGCGTGGGGTATTTCAATGCCTTGCCGTATCACGGTAAAATCGTCCAAAAATGCGCCCCGATCGACTTGTTCTTGTCTCTACTTGTCAGCCTGCCCAGCTTCAATTCTTCCCCTTAATACCACACAGTATAGTAGCTTCTCTATTCTGTGTAAGTACTCAGAGAATTTTTTCCCATCCTGTTATAGAGAGTTCCTAAACTTATAGTACAGATCATTAGCACTCTCTGTGGTCCCATAAGCCAGTACATACAGATAATTGGTTACTGTCACCTCTGAGGATCACACTCGTAACACCTTTATGGCATTTAATGATTGGCCTCTCAGACGCTCTGTTATCCTTTTTTGCTCCTCCCCATCAGAACACAGCCAGTCACACACAATTTGGGTAGCAGTGTCCATCCAATTTTCAAAATCATCCTCCCCTAGGCTTTACCCCGGAGAATGTCCTTAGTTGTTGGGCTATTCTCACTGATGGGATTCATGACTCTGTTTAGTACTTGTCCCACCGTTTATAATAGGGCCCCGGAGAAAGCAGCAAAAATTACATTCAAGGGTTTTGGGGTGGCTGCACCCATCTCACTCACAAGTTCGACTAGAGTCTTCCCTTCCTTCAGTAATAATTATTTTACTCTATCTACCAGTCAGTTAGGGGGCAGGTCATGAACTGCAACAGTGGGACTATATAGAGTAATAATAGTCCACACAGTTGGTGTGATATTGTTGATACTGTCTGTGCGTCAATAACTTCAGCGTATACACAGAATATAATAACATTTTTTTCATCATAATGTAACACTTTTCCTTTTATCCGGATTCTCCCCCACACTTGCACTATTTCAAGCACCCCTTAATAGCTGCATCATCCAAAGTGTCAGGGATTCCTGTTACTAAAAAGGCATTATCATGGTCTAATCCCGCCCTGGAGCACCTGTCAGTTAAGATGGTGGAACTCATACTGTAGTGACAGAAAAACTTTGAGCACTAAACAAAATTACTCCCTTCACAGTTTTTAATGGACAGAATCAGTAGATATTCCTGTGCTTGTGTCCCCCTTATGGTGAAAATCTCAACAGCACCTCCAATGTAACCCCTCTTTACTTTACCTCAGAGTATAGAAGCTGTCACTGAGGTGGGGGTCCGAGTCCTGTAACTTGGGGTTTAATTCTTATAGTGGGTGGTACACAGAGTGGGAGGCAGGAGTAATTAAGCACAACAAAACTGTAAGGAATTATAACAAACTTTATATTACTGTATCTTTCATTTTGAACAGGGATACATACACAGGGCTAATAAATAACCACACAGTATTTCTTCAATCCTACTAAAACGAATCACTAACGCTGCATCTCTGCCTTTATATATTTACGGTCACTGCATATTAGTTCACATACCCTGTTGATAAGACAGGGTATTTGTACAATAACCTTTCATTGAAGCTCTGGATTCAAACAGATGCAGGCTGCTTACAGTTAATTTGAAAACATAACCTGTATTTCAATGCGTGGGGATCTCTTTCTTTCCTGTGGCTGTTAAATCCTGAT
Source organism: Ascaphus truei (assembly GCA_036426205.1). Taxonomy (NCBI): domain Eukaryota; kingdom Metazoa; phylum Chordata; class Amphibia; order Anura; family Ascaphidae; genus Ascaphus; species Ascaphus truei. The sequence goes on from WSYH01006731.1 coordinate 6,231, forward strand.
ATTTCTCCTCTTGGCTGTTGCAGTGTTTCCTTAAGTGTCACTGTACTTTGTACTGGCCAGCAAAATCCACCAGTCTCCTCACTACATAGATCGGTCAGGCCCTTGCAAACTGTTCTGCAGCAGCCTCACCATATCAAAACAAACTGCCACACCAGTCCCCATTTGATATATATATTTATATATAAAGCAGAAAATAGCCGTGTTAGTCCAGTTGCAATAGTGCAGAATAAATGAGTTCTTCAGTATTAGGTGATACCATTTTTATTGGACTAACAATTTATGTCATAGGACAAGCTTTCAAGAGTTCTCCTCTCTTCCTCAGTTCAGCAATACTGGTTTACAAGGGAATCTATGGCTAAAACAGTGTAGAAAGAAAAAAAAGGGGGGGAAAACAAAAACAGATATGTACTGTATATAAGGAAGGGTGTTAGTGTTGAAGCCAGTAGAGGGTGATAAGAAATGGTATGGAGATGGAGGGGATGCTGGGGGGTGGAGGGGGGAGAAACAAGGTTGAATAAGAATAGAGACAGGCAGCTTGATTACAAACTATTTTGATAGGTTGTGAGATACCCCAAATCCGCATTAAGTCCTTTGGTTTTAGTGTCAAAGAGTCTTATCATTCTGAGTTCAAATTTTTTTTGTTCTTGGGTGCATTTAAACATTCCATTGAGGATTTTAATTTTTAAATCATTTATTGAATGATCTTGCTGTGAGAAATAATGTCCCACTGGTGAGCAGTATCTTCCTTCTTTGTGATGGAGTATGGAGTGTCTGTGCATATTCATTCTGCCTTGTAGTTTTTGTCTGGTTTCCCCAATGTAGCAACCTTGGTCACATTTGTTGCACTGAATCATATACACCACGTTCCTGGATGTGCAGCTGTATGATCCTTTAACATTGAGTGTTCCATGGTTGTGACTGGCTGTGGGATCTTGGCATATATGTTTGCAGCGTTTGTTGTTGCACAGTTTTGTGCCATTATCAGTGTCTTTAAGTTCGTTGTGAAGTTTTCTGTTGACTAATTTCTGTTTGAGGTTTGGTGGTTGCCGGAACGCAAGAATGAGAGGTTTGTGAAATATTTCTTTTAATGTCTCATCCTCTGCCAGCATGGGTTGCAGATCTTTGATTATTTTTCGTATACCCTCTAGAGTAGGGTTGTATGTGGCCACTACTGGTATGCGTGTGGTAGGTTCTATCTGTCTGTATTGTAGCAGGTGTTCTCGTGGGGCTTTTAGTGCATATGTAATAGTTTTGGCAATGGTCTTTGGTTTGTATCCCTTCTGTCTGAACGATTCTGTCAGGGTTGTGAGATGCCGGTTTCTGTCTTCGGTATCAGAGCATATGCGGTGGTATCTTATAGCCTGGCTGTGTATGATACCTTGTTTGGTATGAGTGGGATGGAAGCTGGAGTTGTGGAGGTAACTGCATCTGTCTGTTGGTTTCTTGTATACAGATGTGTGTAGTTTGTCATTTTTCAGTGTTACTGTGGTATCTAGAAAGGTTACTAGGTTTGCCGAATAATCCATTTTGAGTTTAATTGATGTATGGAATGAGTTCAGGGACTCGTGGAAATGTTTTAGGTTTCGTTCACCCTCTGTCCATATTATAAACAGGTCATCAATGTACAGTTAGGTCCGGAAATAATTGGACAGTGATACATGTTTTGTTATTTCGGCTGTGTACCAAAATACATTCAGGTTACAGTTAAATAATGAATATGGGCTAAAAGTGCAGTCTATAAGCTTTAATTTGAGGGTATTCACATCCAAATTGGAGGAAGGGTTTAGGAATCACATCTCTTTAATATGTAGCACCCTCTTTTTAATGGGACCAAAAGTAATTGGACAATTGACTCAAAAGCCATTTCATGGACTGGTGTGGGCTATTCCTTCGTTATTTCATCATCAATTAAGCAGGTAAAAGGTCTGGAGTTGATTCCAGGTGTGGCATTCGCATTTGGCAGCTGTTGCTGTGAACCCACAACATGCGGTCAAAGGAGCTCTCAATTCAAGTGAAACAAGGCATCCTTAGGTTGCAAAAAAAAAAAGAAAATCCATCAGAGAGATAGCAGGACATTAGGCGTGGCCAAATCAACAGTTTGGTACATTCTGAGAAAAAAAACGTACTGGTGAGCTCTGCAACACAAAAAGGCCTGGACGTCCACGGAAGACAACAGTGGTGGATGATCGTAGGATCCTTTCCATGGTAAAGAAAAACCCCTTCACAACATCCAGCCAAGTGAAGAACACTCTCCAGGAGGTAGGCATATCATTATCCAAGTCTACCATAAAGAGAAGACTTCACATGAGCAAATACAGAGGGTTCACCACAAGGTGCAATCCATTTATAAGCCACAAGAATAGAAAGGCCAGATTAGACTTCGCCAAACAATATCTAAAAAGCCAGCCTAGTTCTGGAACAGCATTCTTTGGACAGATGAAACTAGAATCAAGCTGTACTAGAATGATGGGAATAAAAAAGTATGGAGAGGGATTGGAAAGGCTCATGATCTGAAGCATACCACATCATCTGCAAAACATGGTGGAGGCAGTATGATGGCATGGGCATGCATTGCTTACAATGGCCCTGGGTCACTAGTGTTTATTGATGATGTGACAGAAGACAGAAGCAGCCGGATGAATTTTGAAGTGTATAGGGATATATTGTCTGCTCAGATTCAGCCAAATTCAGCGAAGTTGATTGGACAGCGCTTCACTTTACAGATGGACAAGGACCCAAAACATACTGCGAAAGCAACCCAGGAGTTTTTTAAGGCAAAGAAGTGGAATATTCTGCAATGGCCGAGTCAATCACCTGATCTCAACCCGATCGAGCATGCATTTCACTTGCTGAAGACAAAACTTAAGGCAGAAAGACCCACGAACAAACAATAACTGAAGACAGCTGCAGTAAAGGTCTGGCAAAGCATCACAAAGGAGGAAACCCAGCGTTTGGTGATGTCCATGCGTTTCAGACTTCAAGCAGTCATTGCCTTCAAAGGATTCTCGACAAAGTATTAAAAATTAACATTTTATTTATGATTGTGTTAATTTGTATAATTACATTTGAGCCCCTGAAATAAGGGGACTGTGTATGAAAATGGTTGCAATTCATTCCTAAATGTTTCATACGATATTTTTGTTCAACCCCTTGAATTAAAGCTGAAAGTCTGCACTTCTATTGCACCTCGGTTGTTTTATTTCAAATCCATTGTGGTGACGTACAGAGCCAAAATTATGAAAATTGTTTGTGTCCAATTATTTCCAGACCTTACTGTATCTGTAGGGTTTGTAGGGTTTGTGGGAGCATGTAGTTAGGAATCTTTGTTCAAGATTTGCCATGAAAAGATTGACCTATTGCGGTGCCATCTTGGTACCCATTGTAGAGGGAGAAAGGGGGTGGCCCGGGATTAAAGGGGTTACACCCCATTTGGCATCCCCTGACCTCACCCGGGAGTCAAAGGGTTAACTGGGCTAAGACCCAGAACAGTGATTTAACCCCTGTAATGACATGTACATGTGTATTCCCCTGTTCCCCTGTTCCATTGTAATGTCTGGTTTAATCAGTGTCTGCATCACACACACACTAGAATCCATCCGGGCGCACAAGGGTTAATAGTCCTTTAATGATTATAGCTCTTTGTGAAGTTTTCCCGCCTTTTCAGGCACCATTTTGCAGGTCCCCATTGGCCGCCATTAGGGCTCCATGCATTCTAATGGAGAATCTTGTTGTTTTAGTCCTGTTTCCTGTAAAGACCAGCAGGTGGCGTCCGAGAGGGAGAGCGGCGGTTTCACATTGAAAGTCAATGGGCTCATCGACTTCAATGGAGGTTCCTCGAGGTAACTTTCGAAGAACAAGTTGGCTGCCGTCCAGACCGCAAACCGCAAAGCGGATACATTTTCAATAGGAGAGCTTTGATCACTTACAAGTCAAGGTCAACGTCAAGTGGCATGGGAATAAATAGTTCTAGGGCCCCTAGGAATAAAATTCTTTTTGCCCCTAGTTCCTAGGCTTCCCCCCACTCGACCATAACCGGATCCCCAAATCCTGGACGCCCGATAAGGGTCGAACCGAGAAGAACGGGTCGCGCCATAGGCTTTGCCGGCGGCGGCAGAAACGGCTCAGAAAAATGACTAAGTTTGAAATGCTGTATTTTGGTACACCATATCTCCGGTTCCGGAGGGCCTAGCGGATCAAGGTTTGGGGTGTCTGCAGTCACTGCTCCAGCATCACTGCAGAACCATCCTTGACCCTCCTGGACCAACCCGACGGAGTATGGACCCCCTCGAAGGTTCGGGACTTTTCCCATAGACTTCAATGGCGGAGAAACCCCATTGACCTCAATGGCGGCAATTTATCATTGAAAGTCTATAGCGGAGAAGCCCGTTGTTTTCAATGGGGATTTAGTGAAAAGCTGAGATTTCTTTTTTAGCGGAGATTTTTGTATTAAAATGAAAAATGATTTAATGTGCATTTGTGTAACTCCGGTTTCATAGGTCGTAGTGTGAGGACTCTGGGATCGCGGCACCCGCGTCCTGGTCCCTCCTCATCTACATTAACCCCCGCTGCCATGGCGCGCACTCCTCGCTGGCGTCACCTCCGGCGGCTCTGGGGGTTCCCCGTCGTCCTCTGCGGTCTCGCGCTCCTGCGGGATCTTCCCTCTCTCATGCGGCTGCTACCGTTTACGAGCGCGCGCCCGTCTCTGTTACAGAGCACGCGCAGGACTCTCTTAATTTATTCACTGCTCCTGCAGTGAGGCTCCGCCCCCAACACACCACAAGGATCAATCAGGCATAAGACTGCTCACCTGTATCCTCCTTTGGACAGCCTATCCAGGACAGCTCCATGCACTCCTCCAGGACTGCCTCCTCTTCCTATTGTCAGCCACGCTTTATATTGCCTGTCCTGCCATTCAGTCATTGCTCGACATAGTTTCCACTAGGATCACTATTCTGGCATTCTCTCTCTCATTCACTCAGGTTACGACTTGGCTTGGCGGACGTCCTTCTCTGGCTCTCGACCCTGCTTGGACAACGACCTTCCGGAATTCTCCAATCCCTGACCTTGGCTAAAACGGCAACGACGACGGCACTTCTACACCGGTTACGGCAAGTATTGCTAGCTAAACGTCACCTGGCCTGGCAACGCCAAAATCACCACACTCCGGACACGCTCCTTTTGCTTGCGGGTGCGTGCCCATATACGTTCCTCACCTCAGTAGAAGGCGAGGTCTGGTCTGCGGGCTAAAGCAACGGCGTAACATTAGTCGAGCCCACAAGACGCAGACGACTGAGTGGACTCTATGATGACGGCCATGTATCAACAAATCCAGGCCTTAACGATCAAGTGTTCTCCTCTCCCAACAGGTACAGACCTATTTCTACAGGCACCACCTGCGTCTGCGCCGCCGGCGCAGTCCGATTCTATTTCCACTTTGTCCTCAGCTCCGAAGATTCCGGTCCGAAGCCCCTACGCAGGGGATCCCCACGCTTGCCCGGCTTTCAACCAGTGTGAGAGTCCAGTTCGAGAGGCTCCGCAACTTTGTATCTACTGGTCGGAAAAAGGTAGCTTATGTATACAGTCTGCTCACGTAACGCACTGGCAGGGCTTCCCCGATTGGAACTGCGACCTGAGATGACCCGAGATTACGCAGCCTTCAGACGTGATTTTCGACAGGTCTTTGATACCCCCGCACGACAAGAAACTGCTTCTGATTCCTGCTGCACCTTACACAGGGACGTCGGCCTGTGGCCCAATATGCCTTGGATTCAGGACCATAGCAGCTGAGACTCGTTGGGATCAGAGCCTTAGTCTCCGTCTTCTGGAATTGGCCTATCGATTCCCTGAAGGATGAACTCGCCTCCTCAACCCAGGCCAGGACTGCTGGAGGAGCCTCATCACCCTGGCCAATCATATGGATCAGCGCCTTCAGGTACGCCGCGCTCAGCGTCAGCAATCCCGTCTACCCGAGACCCGTTTCTCATCCGCGCCTGCTGGAAGCTCCTGAACCGATTGCAACTCGGAGTCCAACAACCTCAGGTGCCCTTGCGACAGCTTCGCTCAGCGCGAGGAGTCGTGCCTTCATTGCGGATCTTCTAACAGCGTACCCGTGACAATCCACCACCTTCGGGAAGACACAAGCCCAGTGAGTACGAAGGGGCCGCTTTGGGTGCTAAATCTCCTTGCCCCCTACTCAGAAGGGAACTCTCCAAAAGAGTTGACCATTCCTGTTTCCCTTTTGGTCCTACCTTCCGTACCTCCACATCGCGTTTATCGATTCCGGCGCAGAGGAGGAACTTCATGGATCAGACATTTTCTGAACAGAATCAGATCCCACTGTCCAAGAAGAACTCCCCCGTTGCCTTGGTCGGGATAGAGTAATCGTCCTCTCACTCCGGCATATATCTCCTTGGAGACCGGACCTATCACCCTTTTCTACTCATTCCCACGAAGAGACACTAGGCTTTGACGTGATTCATGCCCGGGTACACCGATTACGCTCGGACTGCCCTGGTTACAGAAGCACAATCCGCTCATCGATTGGGTATCTCCTAATCCCATTGACTGTGAGGTCGAGGTCAGAAGAATCTTCAGTGTTACGGAGCGAACCGTCTTTCTTTTAGCTAACACATCCAATCCTCAGAGGAGTTACTTCTCCTTACGTTGAATTTTTGGACGTTTTTAGCAAGACGCAGTCTGAGCTCATACCTCCTCATCGTCCCTACGATTGTCCGATTGACCTGGTACCCGGATACAACTTGCCAAAGGCCAAATCTTACCCCTCTCGTTGCCGAGACGGAACCATGTACGAATATATTCGTAGAACCTTAAGCGGGGCTTTATACGTCATTCCAAATCTCCGTCGGGGGCGGGATTCTTCTTCGTCAAGAAGAGGGATGGTACTCTCAGACCATGTATTGTTACCGGGGTGGCTTGAGACCATATTACGGTGAAAAATCGTTATACCACTCCCACTCATCTCCGAACTCTTCGACAGAGCTTCAGGGGGCCAACCTCTTACCAAACTTGACCTCCGTGGGCATACAACTCATCCGCATCCGACGAGGGCGATGATAATGGAAAACTGCTTTCATCACCGTAGTGGACAATAGAATACCTAGTGATGCCCTTCGGTTTGTGCAATGCACCAGCAGTTTTCGGACTTTATTAATGACATCTTTCAGGGAATGTTCTCAATCGTTTTGTCATTGTCTACCTGGATGACATTCTTATTTTTTCCTCCAAAACTTACAGGATCATATCATTCACACGAGTTTGTGCTTTCACGCCCTCGAGAGAACCGCGTTATATGCTAAAATGGAACAATGCCTTTTTCACCATCTACCACTCCTTTTCTGGGTATTATCTCCAACAGAGGACTTAGCCATGGACCCAGAGAAGCTGAAAGCCGTCATGGATTGCCGCAACCCAATTCCCTCAAATCCATTCAACGATCTTAGGTTTTTCCAACTATTACAGGAAATTTATCCGTAATTTTCTACTATCATCGCTCCTATCACAACACTGACCAAAAAAAGGGGCAGATCTTCATCTGGTCACAGAGGCAGTCTGAGCCTTTGAAACGCTGGAAACAGCCTTGTGTCTCCGCTCCCATCCTTCGACATCCGAACACTAATTTTCCCATTCACCCTAGAGGTTGATGCTTCGGACTGTGGGGCAGATGCGGTCTCTCTTCAGAAATTTTCTCCCCAGGATAAACTTCACCCTTGCGGGTTTTTCTCCAAAAAGTTTTCTCCTGCAGAAAGAAATTATGACTGGGGCAATAGGGAACTTTTGGCTGTCAGATGGCTTTTCAAGAATGGAGACATCTTCTGGAGGGGTCAAAAGAGCCATTCATTATTCTCACGGACCTAAAAACCTATTGTACAGTGAGAAATGCTCGTCATTTAGGTCCTCGCAGCCGATGGTCGTTACTTTTTCTCCAGATTTAATTTTGTTCTTCATATATTCCCGGCACAAGAAACGTCAAAGCGATGCCCTCTCCAGCAATACTCGTTCTGAAGAGGAGACCGGAAAAGACCACCAAGTCCATCCTTCCTAAACAAAGGATCATTGCGGCTGTGGCGTTCAGAATTTTGAGAAGATCAATTAAATCACAAAAACACTCTTCCGACCGGTTTGAGGTTCCGGAAGACTCTTTGTAAGTAGAGCCAGATTCCGTTCCTGAGGTACTGGAATGGGGACTTGCCGTCCGCTGGGCAGGGCATCCAGGAGTCAAGAAGACATTGGATCTCATCCGTCGTCACTTTTGGTGGCCCAATATGGTTAAAACCATTCTTGATTTACACGGTCTGTCCGGTATGTGCACGTAACAAAATTCCTCGTCAGAAACCTCAGGTGTCTTCTCTTACCCTAACCCCATTCCGGCGGCATCCCTGGTCCCACATATCGATGGATTTTATTGTGGAGTTGCCTAGGTCGACATGGCGATGAACCACCCTTCTTGTGGTAGTGGACCGGTTTTTCCAAGATGGCACATTTTATTCCTCTCAAAGGATTACCCTCCTCACCCCGCCCTGCTGATATTTTCTCCAAAGACTTTTCCGTATCCATGGGATTGCCCACATCCATCGTGTCTGATCGGGGCTCCCAGTTCGTCTCCAAATTCTGGAGGAAATTTCACCAAAGAGACTGGGAATCTCATTTCCTTTCTTCTGGATATCACCACCCAATCCAACGAGCCGACCACCGGAGGGTTAAGTCAATCCCTCGAGAAATACTTAAGGTGCTTTGTCTTAATCTCGGAGACTGGGCAGAATTACTTATCTGCTGCGAGTACGCTTTAATTCTTCCAGGATGAGTCTACCCGTGAAAACCCCCTTCTTTATCAACTACGGAGATCCCTCGGCTCGCCTACGATTGCTAAAGATCCTCTGGAGTACCAGCCGTGGACAAGCATATTGCTCTCCTACAAGACTCTTGGTCCAATCCAATCTGCACTACAAAAAGACATCCTTGACAGAAAACCCAGGCTGATCGTCACCGTCGTCCGCACCCAACTACAAACCCGGGACAAGGTTTGGCTATCATCCAAGAACATCCATCTCAAAACTCCTTCCCTCAAATTGGCTCCTAGTTTCTGGGTCCCTTTTCCATCATGGAGCAGGTAAATCCAGTTTTCCTTCCGACTCCAACTTCCTCAAAGCATGAAGATTCCGAATGTCTTTCACACCTCGCTTCTCAAGCCATTCATCTCCAGTAGCCTCTTTCGGGACCACACTTCTAAACCAGATGCTGTGATGGTACAGGGTTTATGAAGAGTATGAGATACAGGCTTTACTGGATTCCCGTCTTTCGAGAGGTAAAGTTCACTTCTTGGTCCACTGAAGGTTTTGGACCCAAGAGAGTCATGGTACCCCTGAAGATATTACATGCTCCAGGACTCCTCAAACGCATTCCGAAAGAAGTTCATCAAAACCATGCGAAGGATCGTCCTGAGCCGATCCTGAGGGGGGGTACTGTGAGGACTCTGGGATCATGGCACCCCGTCCTGGTCCGTCCTCACCTACATTAACCCCCGCTGCCATGGGCGCACTGCCTCGCTGGCGTCACTTACCCCCGGTCGGTACTGGGGGTTCTCCCGTCTCTCCTCTGCGGTCTCGCGCTCCTGCGGGATCTTCCCTCTCTCATGCGCTGCTGCTACCGTTTACGAGTCGGCGCACCGTCTCTGTTACAGAGCACGCGAGGACTCTCTTAATTTATCACTGCTTCCTGCGTGAGGCCGCCCCCAACACACACACAAGGATCAATCAGGCATAAGAACTGCTCACCTGTATCCTCCTTTGGACAGCCTATCCAGGACAGCTCCCATGCACTCCTCCAGGACTGCCTCCTCTTCCTATTGGTCAGCCACGCTTTATATGCCTGTCCTGCCATTCAGTCATTGCTCGACATAGTTTCCACTAGGATCATATTCTGGCATTCTCTCTCTCATTCACTCGGTTACGACTTGGCTTGGCGGACGTCCTTCTCTGGCTCTCGACCCGTGCTTGGACAACACCCTTCCGAATTCTCCAATCCCTGACCTTGGCTAAAACGGCAACGACGAGGCACTTCTACACCGTACCGGCAATATTGCTAGCTAAAACGTCACTGGCTGGCAACGCCAAATCACACACTCCGGACACGCTCCTTTGTGCTGCGGGTGCGTGCCCATATACGTTCCTCACCTCAGTAGAAGGGACGGGTCTGGTCTGCGGGCAGTACCGGCGTAACACGTAGCAAGTCGCCTTTTGGACCATATGGTGTCCCAGTTCCGGCCATGAAAACTGGGAAGTTTGGTTCTGCTAGACCCAATAGAACCAGATATTTTAATATGTTTATGTTTTATGTTTAATCCTGTGTCCCAAGGTATGGACAAAGACTCAGAGGAAATTCCTTTGTCTACCAGGATAGCAGATGGCCCAAGAGGTGCCCCAATGTCTAGGATTTAAGTGTTGTTCAAAGGGTCTTGTCATCCTCCCCGATGATTTAAGGGCGGAGGAGGCTCAAACCAGAGCAGTCTCCAAGTGTCCCAGTTATCACCTTCCAACAAAGGTTATCTTGATAGAGATCCAGATGGGTAGACTGGCTGGCATTCCATTTGCCTATGGGGGGCTACAGAAATGAGACCCCAGAGTTCTACTGCACATGTGCCAGCTAGCAGGGGGGCCTGTCCTACAATGTGTTCCCCCATCAAAGATTGGCTGGAGATAATTGACCACCAATCACAGGTACTTCAGGTTAAGGATAGAGGGACAAAAGGTATATAAACTGCTGTTCCCCATATATCTTGGGTTAGTCTTCATTGAGTCTTCATTCGTTCTTCGTTTGCTGATATGGTTACCTAATATCACCTGAATGATTACCTGATTGCTGAAGAGAAATGCTACATCTAACCTCTCATTCCCCAACCCCTAAGTAAGTGTACTTCTTGTCTGTTACTGTATTATTCGTGTGTTCACCTATCCTAAGGAATAAAATCACTTTATTATATCTAAGACTCGTTTCAGTTCAGACCCAGTGATAAATATATATCATCTTTTATATATATATTTATGTGACCTTATACAGCCTGCCATAATCTCACCGTGACACCCATTGCAGTCCCCATTAGTTGTAGGCACATTTCTTTGTTGAAGCTGAAGTAGTTGTGTGTGAGGATGTATTCTATCAATCTGGTAATTACATCAGCGCTGTATTTCTGACCCAGGGGAGATGTTGTAAGGAAATGCAGGCATACCTCAACACCATCCTTGTGGGGGATGTTGCTGTAAAGGGATTCTACATTTATGGTAACTAGCAGTGTATTGGATGGTAGTTGGTTGATATTGTTAAGATTATTGAGAAAATCTGTGGTATCTTGTATGAAGCTGTTGGTGCTTCTGACTAACGGTTTGAGGATATTCTCCACTAAGCCTGATATTTTTTCAGTGAGTGTATCCATACCTGTTATAATAGGTCTGCCGGGGTTTCCTGGTTTGTGGATTTTGGGAAGCATGTAGATGATCCCAACTCCTGGGTTGTCAGGTACAGCTGCAGCCGCCTTTACCCTAGTGCAGCCGGAAAGGCGCAACTCTGATAACCGCGGGCAGATGCAGTATGTTTTTTTTTTGTCCGAAGTGTATTGTGGTATTTTAGCGCTCGTTATATTAGCATTTTATTAGCGCTGCCTGCAATACTGCAATACCGTCTAAAAACTCGGGGGGGCCTTTGAAGTCTTATACTTTAGCAGTTCAACCTACATCGGTACACAGTCTGCGTGTACGCGTGCAGTAATTGTAAATTTGCATATTTATGCATGTGCAGTGCTGTATGTCTCATTTGAAAATTGTTGAAACGCATAGGCGTGTGCTGTAACAGTATCACATTTCGGCATATACAGCGCTCTCCCCTCATTCACCCCCCCACACACACAGGATAATTTACTGCACTGCAGTATTTCAACTTCTTACCTTCTCTACAGTACAGTACAGTGTACACCTCTCCCACACCATTCATTTGAATGTGTGTCTTTCTGGTTTCAATCACATTCCTGCATGATAGCTGAAGATTAATGCGCATGCGTCTGTAAGTTCACCACTGCTTGCTTGCGAAGTTCAAGAGTGACTGACCAAAAAAAAAAAATATTTTTTTTCTCGTCATTTTTTATTTTTATTTTCTCCACAAGCCTGCCTAAACCATCTTGATATTACGATATTCAATCTGTGCTGTAGCTTTTGACTGCGTCACTGATCATTTGACTGCAGATAGTTGATTTGTGTGCTTTTTATGAATTTGGGGCTGTAGGGATCAAATTATTATGATGACCTGCCTTTTGAAAATATGCCATTTCTTTGAACTGCAGTACAGCTAATCCTTCATGCAGCTGTACCCTGTACCCCCTCCCCCACGCACACACACAAGGCTCACTCAAGGATTTGAACCTCTTTTCGAAAGACACCTCTCCAGAACCATTCTGTTTCTAAAGCTTGCCATTGTGTTTTTAATCGTCCGTCCCTAGTCTAGCATCACCTCTCTGCGTATGCGTGTAATCCTCTTTGGGATGGGAGCTACAGTACATAGCTGATGATTAATGTGCATGCGTCTGTAAATTCACCACTGCTTGCTTGCGAAGTTCAAGAGTGAGTGACCAAAAAAAAAAAATATATTTTTTTCTCATTTTTTATTTTTATTTTCTCCACAAGCCTGCCTAAACCATCTTGATATTACGATATTCAACCTGTGCTGTAGCTTTTGACTGCGACACTGTGCGTTTGACTGCACATGGTTGATTTGTGTGCTTTTTATGTATTTGGGGGTGTAGGGATTAAATTATTATGATGACCTGCCTTTTGAAAATATGCCATTTCTTTGAACTGCAGTACAGCTAATCCTTCATGCAGCTGTACCCTGTACCCCTCCCCCACGCATACACACAAGACTCGCTCAAGGATTTGAACCTCTTATCGACAGACACCTCTCCAGAACCATTCAGTTTCTAAAGCTTGCCATTGTGTTTTTAATCGTCCGTCCCTAGCCGAGCATCAGCTCTCTGCGCCTGCGTGCCTAATTTTCCTATTGTTGGCGTTGAGTCACCTCTCTGTAATCCTCTTTGGGAAGGGAGCTAGCTGATGATTACTGCGCATGACTCACCCATCCACCCCCCCAACCCTTTGAGGCTTTGTTTACGGTAACGCTTTTGATAATCCCTTCTCGAATTTGATATGTAAATCTGATTTGCACAGCACTGTGAAATTGAGAGTAAAAAAAACATTATCTGATTCATGTTGTTGATGCAGTAAATTACCTCTTTTTGGTGTTTACCTCTTTTTGGTCTTTATTTTCATCCTCATTCTGTGTACAGTACAGTAGTTCATTGAGAGAGGAGAGGTTTTGTGTACATCATGACTGCAGTTTAGATACTGTACACTTAACTGTACAAACATTTCACAAACTTTACACTATACCCCCCCCCTCTCCCCCAGTCCATACTTTTTTTCTGAAAAGACAAGAAAGCAAAAAATTAGTGCAGTTATGTGCATACTGTATTATGGCATTGTGTGCTGTATAGTACTGTCAAACTAGTCTATTCTGGAACTACTGTATACTGTGACTACTGTTAAATACTTTGTAACCAGATGGCTGGTGCTGCTCTCTCAGAAAATAAAAAAATTGAGCAGTTAGGTGCATACTGTATTATGGCATTGTGTACTGTACTGTATAGCTACTCCATATTGGACAACGGTATGCAGTTAGTAATGTCAAACTAGTCTATACTGGAACTACTGTATACTGTGACTACTGTTAAATACTTTGTAACCAGGTGGCTGGTGCTGCTCTCACAGGAAAGAAAAAAATTCAGCAGTTAGGGGCATACTGTATTATGGCATTGTGTGCTGTATAGTACTGTCAAACTAGTCTATTCTGGAACTACTGTATACTGTGACTACTGTTAAATACTTTGTAACCATATGTCTGGTGCTGCTCTCTCAGAAAAGAAAAATATTGAGCAGTTAGGTGCATACTGTATTATGGCATTGTGTACTGTATAGCTACTCCATATTGGACAACAGTATGCAGTTAGTGCTGTCAAACTAGGCTATACTGGAACTACTGTAAACTGTGACTACTGTTAAATACTTTGTAACCAGATGGCTGGTGCTGCACTCTCAGGGGAAAAAAAATCTGTGCCATAATTACCTGTATCATACTGTACTTACAATACTACAGTACTATACCATACTACCTTCCTGATGCTTGCCTATTACGAGCGATCACAATGGGCAACACAGTCACAATATGGTCAATATATTTATTGCATCGTTCCACGGTGAGTACATCGTTCCAAAATCTCAGTATGCCTTGCGCCAACATCCTTTTTGGAGGGTTTCACGACTTTTCGGATATGGTCCTTCAGCTGATGCAAGACCATTTCGATAGGATTGAAGTCTGGCGATCTGTCATTGGAGGGAGGGGGAAAAAAAGGACAATTAGCTAAAGAGATACAGTATACAGTAAAAACAGTGGGAAAAATGAGACACGGTTACCGCACTTACTCTGCTGGCATCTTCACCCAGTTGATACCACGCTCAAGGATATGCGCTGTTGACGCAGTGTGCTTCGGATCATTGTCTGGTAGAAACGGTGACCATCCGGGAACTCGCGTGTGATGTATTCCACAATCTCAGGCACAATTTTCTCTTGGAACAAAGCTTTATTCATGATTCCTATAACAAGAAAAGAAAAGTGCTCAAAAAACTGCACACTAGTACAGTACAGTGCGTAAGGCAAAAGCGTGTGACATACATTTTATTGTACCTTCAAAGATGACGATGCATCCTGGTCCACGCCTAGAGATGGCACCCCACACATGCATCTTCACTGGGTGTTTTGGACGCGGCTTCATAGATATGCGACCTTTTTTGTGGAATGCAAAGGTGGCAAATCTCTCCAGCGAAACAGTAGACTTGTCAGTGAAGATGCAATCCTGGAAAGTTTCTCCACTGTCGATCCATGCCTGGGCCTGGACCACTCTCTTGATCTTGTTAACGTCCCTTATCATAGGGTACGCTCTGTAATGACAAGGAATAATTTTATAGGTACAGTACAGTTTCTTAAACAACACTTTAACCTCCTGTACTGTCCAGTACTAACCTCACTCGCCCATATTTCCATCCAATTCTGCGTCTCATCTTCTTTATGCTGGTCTCGGATACAGTGAGATTGTGATTTTGCTGCAGAGTGTATTTGACCCTTAAGGCACTCTTCTCATCAGTCTCTACACTTATTTTGTTGACCAGAAGAGTTGTCTCCCTACAATGTACAGAAAAACAACAATCCGGTAAGTTACAGTGCAGTAGGCCACAAGTACAGCACATCATTTACAGTAAAAATAGTATAAAATGAGATAGATCTACACAATATATAGTTCTATTAATATGCAGCAATATAAACAATAGATATACTGTATTATATACTGTTGTTATATAAATATACCGAAATAACTAAAAAATGAGATAGATCTACACAATATATAGTTCTATTAATATGCAGCAATATAAACAATAGATATACTGTATTATATACTGTAGTTATATAAATATACCAAAATAACTACACGGTGGTTGATGGCACAACGAGGCCAGAAGCAGCTAACCAGCGTTGGACATCTGCAATTCGGTGTCCGCTCGTGTACATCTCCTTAATTATCATGCTGAGATCCTTTGAAATCTTTTTAACAGGCATTGCTGCGAGTATTCTTCCAAGATTCAGGGGAGCGCCAATGTTCATGTTGTTATATGTAAAACAATAATAAAGGCAACACAGTATGGTACAGTTTCAACTTAATAGATCATAGTTCACGTTATTCACTTACGTTTTGAGATATTTATTTCTGCATTGTCTCAAGTTTATTGTTATACACAGTTCACTTTTTTTAGGACATGTGCACAATTTAGCGCCGTCACAATCGTTTTTTCTTTAACTATTGCTGCGAGTAGAAAGAAATACAAAAACAAAAATGTATATTCGATGTTAAGTCTGTGTATTTAATGTGCAGTGAATCCACAAAATGGATGGTGTATTTATACGTTAATGACTCACATTAGAGTACGCCCACTCTCAACACCTGTACCTCGTCGCCATGCATAAAAGGTTACCCACTTTGCATTGCCTCCCACTCGATGATCTTTATCTGAACTTGCCCTTGTCCAGATACTGCATTGTGCCATCTGCTTCCATAGTTCAACCCTGATTCTACGGACACAAGAAGCCACTCGCCTCTGCCGTGCCTATCACACAGAAAAAGCGAAAGGCGGCAGCCGTTTCCAAGCAAAGGCCAAAGCGACAGGCTAAGGCCAATAAAGAAAACCTTCTGCTGACCCCAAAGGCTAAGGGTTTTAATACACGTAAGCCTTATTATATCAAGAAGAAATTCGGTGATGTACACTCAACGCAAAACAAATGGCAGCAAACCCATCGAACCCGCAGGCCACTTCCTCGTTTATGCTTCGATGACTCTGCCGCCGCTCTCCCGGAAATCTTCTCCACTACTCGTCCACGACGCTGCCGCCGCTCTCCCGGAAACCCACGGCCCATCTTCGCCACTGCTCTTCGACGACGCTGCAGCTGGTGCCCCTGAAATCCACGGGTCACTTTCTCCATTACGCTTAGATGACTCTGCCGCTTCTCGCCCGGAAATCCACAGGTCGCTTTCTCCATCCCTCTTCGACGATGCTGCCGCTTCTCTCCCGGAAATCCAGAGGTCACCTCCTCCATCCTTCTTCGACGACGCTGCCGCTTCTATCCATGGAACCCCCATCTCATCCTCTGTAGCACCCATCCACCCAGATGTCCACAGCACGCCATGCACAAGAACCAGCTCGTTAGACCGCATGCTGAATGGGTTAAGTGTGGATATCCCCGGGAACTCTACTGTGCTGGTAAAGATAGGTCTGCTTTTCGAGACCATGTTAAATATGGATCAACGTATGCAGAAGATGGATCAACGGATGGAGAAGATGGATCGACGGATGGAGAAGATAAAGACTGACATAGCGGGGATACATAATTTGCTCGGTGTTCATGCCCCTGTATCCCCGACGCCGGAGTAGGAGGGTGGCATGGATGTGATGAATGGGACCTTCGACCATCTTCCAACACCAAGCGCACCCCCTCCACCAGAAGAATTTGTGTTCATGTATGCCGTTGAGGAGGAGGATAACATGACAACCCTGTCAAGACCACGCCAGGAGACAACACGGCGACCAAGACAGGAGGAAAGCTTCCTCCCAGACAACCTACCCTCGCCCGCCGCCTAAAGCACACCCGCTCCCAGAAGAACACCCGCTCCCAGAACCCAACCTACATACGCTTGCATCGATACGGTGCCCGACATCATCCTGCGCGAGCTGCCACCGGAACTCAGGGAGAAGTATAGGGTGATGAGTGCTGGTTTACCCCAGAAGTATGCCATGTTAATTTTTAAGCACCACGTGTCCTACTTGGTGTACTGCGGGTGGGTCTACAATGTGAACTACAAAGGAAATCGCGAAAAAAGGGCGCTTCCTGAAAATTTAATAAGGACTATTGTGGAGGAATTTCGAGTTTTTTTTCAATTTCAGATCCTTTAATGAAAATCGTTCGAGACTCCATTAATGGCATTTTGCGCCACACATAGCATCGGCCCTGGAAGGACAATCTGGTGGGGATCGAATTTGCGTGACTGTTCAACTATTGTTTATTATTTGTAAATGTTTTTACTTTCGGTACTTTAATAAAGGAGATGTTGCGTTTTTTACATTTTATGAATAAAGATTTTTTTTTAATAACACCATACTGTTGTGCTGTACATGTTTTGACTTTCTGTACTTTAATAAAGGAGGTGTTGCGTGTTTTAACTTGTATTAATAAAGAAATGTTTTTCCTTACTGTACACAGGACCTGCACAATTCCATTCCCCGAGGGCCGCAAACAGGCCTGGTTTTCAAGGTTATCCTTAATACCGGAGCTGTTTGCAGCCCTCGAGGACTGGAATTGTGCAGGCCTGACTGACTGTAAATGTTTTGGCTTTCTGTACATAAATGTTTTCACTAGCAGTAAACCATACACCTGTTGATGTTTTGAATTGCTGTACACTTAAAATGTTTTTACATTGTATTTGTAAATAAATATTTTTGTACTTACTCCACCTATAAAAGAAAATGTTGATTTGTTTTAAATTGTTCCATTGTCTCCTTTTATACTGTAACAAAATACAGTGTTTCTAGAACATACTGTTCAGTACTGTCCAGGCATACTGTACTGTATACTGTAGGCATGCTCAGTACTGTACATCACAAGAGTATTAAAACATTACATGCTGTATGGGTATAGAATACACATATGTACTGGAATACATGTAGAATAAATGCATACTTTTTATTTTTCGGTTTCATTATACAGTATATATAAAAAAAAGTATTGTATACGGTCTGAAAACAACAGCATACTGTTTCAGGTTTTCTATGAAGCTCTCAGTTACAGTATTCTATCCTAATCAATAATAACGGCCACTAAACTGTAGTCTTCGGTACGTGTTTTTTTTAAATCAGATTCAGCAATGTGCAGGCATTGTTACACAAAGCGATATTATCCATCGAAATCCCTCCATTTGCCGTTTTCTGCATGAGATGACAAAGTTTTCTTTTCTGAGGAACAAAAAAAAGGTCAAAGTTTTACTGTAATGGTCAGTCAGTCCCCTAAAGAAGTTCCCACAGTCAGTCCCACCAATAATTTTCTCGGGGGGCATCTCCTTTTCACATGCGCATGCGCCTACCGTCGATGTGATGACACGGATATGCGTTTCAAGAAGGTTCCAATGCGCATGTGCCTAGCTTTTCACCAATTGTGCAGTATCTACTGTAGAAGCTGCTCAGCCAATGATATTGCTTACAGGAGAATCGCTTGACTTTTGAATCGCATTGATATTGATATTTCAAAAACAGAATAAAATACGGCAACATTACTCACCATAGACTTTGCCAATCAGCTGGCGCCGAGCCACTGCCAGTCCCGTATTCTTGATCATACATGTCGTTGACAGGGGGACTGTTACTACACCTGTAGTCAGCTGATGAGGCTGGAAATCGCTTAGGTACATGCAAGCTTGCTCGAATCTGTACGCGAAATCCGCTCAGGCTGCAGGTATCCGGGCGGGGACAGACAGCAAGGGTTGCCGTCACCAGGTTTTCACTGATGGTCGGACCTTTATTGGAAGCTGCCGCTGTCGCCGTCGCATTGCTTGCCAGCGACTGACGTTTCTTAGTTGGTTTTAACACGACCTTTCACCTTTTGCAGTCTCCATGATCATAGATATGGGAAAAACCCGGTGATACACTGGCGACACACTTTATTCGAGCTTGGCTAGTCCCACGAATTCGGGTATACCCGGGTGTATTGAGGTTTGTGACTGTTTTCTGCCCGAGTGCATTGAGGTATTTTCCAAGCAGGGATTGAAGCATTTTATTCCCGCTGGCTGCAATAATGCACAGTATATATATATATATACTGCATTACAATTCATGAATTTATGCCATCTGGTAGACACGCGAAGCATTGCAGCCTATTAAATCCTAATCATTATCATTTAACAGATCAGCCGCCCATCAGCCAGGCATGAACCCAGGCTGGGAAGGCAAATGCAACGGGGCTTGTCAGAGGTGAGGAGTGGCGCATTCCAGGTATCTGCCAGGTACATACCGGGTATTTGCTCGAATAAAGTGTGTCGGTGCAGTACACACCAATACCCTCCAATAACATCGGGATCAATAGGACAAAAAAACATGGATCGCTACATAACTTTTTTCTTATTGCACGCTTCCACACATGAGCATCTTGGGTGAAAATTTGTAAAAGTCATAGTTTTCGATAAAATACTGATAAATTTGAACAACTGTTGCCATCTTATCATCTGTTGCATTAATTGCGGCCCATATTAAATAAGCGTACGCTCTGTCGGGTTTTTGGAACACGGACTGCAGTTGTGCACTCATGGCGGGACTCTCAGGACAATATCCAGACCAGAAACTGTGCTTGTCTTTTTTTTAATATGAAAAGCCTAAATTGATACATTATTGTAACTTCTTCAGTCCCAAGGCCAATTTACAATGGACCACTGTGGTATTCTTTAAACAGCTGCAAGTCGACACATTACTGAAGCGCCCACTGTGGTATTCTTTTAAACAACTGCAAGTCGACACATTACTGAAGCGCATGCGCATTACAATTCATGAATATCTGCCATCTGGCGGATACACGAAGAATTGTAACCAATTAAATCCGAACCATTATCAATAAACACATCAACCGCGCATCAACCATGGGTGTGAATGCAACATGAATGCGGTATAAATGCGGTCAGAATGCGGCATGAACGTGGTGAAGTGCAGTAAAGTGCGTGGCATTCGGAAAAAAAATCCCGAATAAATTCGGAGATGTTGGAGAAGAAAAGGGGCCGCGGCTGTATTAGTTGCTTCAATTGCGGTTGCAGGTGGTTAGGGAATGTTTGAATGAGATTCATGAGTTGCTTTGTATATTCCTGGGTTGGATCATGCTTGAGTTTCTTGTAGTATGTGTTGTCTGTGAGTTGTCTATTGCCTTCTTCTATGTATTTATTTGTGTTCATAAGTACCACTGCACCTCCTTTACGCTGTTTGATGTTGATGTTGTGGTTGTTTTCACAGTTGCTTGATTGCAGATCTTCCATGGGACATTGGTTTACACTGGTTTTTTTTTCTGCTGTCGTTGATGCTATGAAGAACGGTGACTGAGCTCTGTCATGTAAGCCCGTCAGTAATGACGTTGCGTCCTGTTGGTGGTGTGAAATATTTTTGTCTTCTTCGTTTGTTGTCCCTCATCTCATCCACCTCCCCGTCCATACCATTTCTTGTCACCCCATACTGTCTTCAACCCACTAAACCCTGCTTATCTAAACACCTTTGTTTTTGTTTTTTGTTTTCCTTTTTTTCTTTCTACAAAACTGTTGTTAACCATAGATTCCCCTTGTAAACCAGTAATTGCTGCCTGAGGAAGAGAGGAGAACTCCTCGCAAAGCTTGTCCTGTACATAAATTGTTTGTCCACTAAAAAAAACCTAATACTGAAGAACTCATTTATTCTGCACTATGTTATATATTATATATATACCTAATATATATATTATATTATATATCATATATATATCTATAGTATATCTATATATATAGATATTGTGATATCAGCTCGGGAGATGAAGCCACGAGTGTCTATCTTTTGGCAGCTATATATGATTTTTCTGGCGTGATTCCTACAGCTTTATGTAGTAGCCATGGACTTTCTTTGATTTTTTCATGAGCAAGTTTTGGAGCTTTACCACTGAGGACTGAACCCGTTTGCTACCTTGTGACAGCTGAGTATAATCTCCCCTGCTATTTGGTGTTACTGTTCCTCGTGGTTTGTGCACTTATGTGTGTTTGCATCATTCTCCAGCATTGGCTTTTTGCAACTCCATTTAATCATGTTCCTATCTGCTCATATGTTATGACCATGGTTACTCTATACAGTACATCTATGCTGTTTGATTGTTTATCATTTTTTGTACTTGCTGATCAGGGTATGAGTTTGGTTATTTTCTTTTTTCTCACCTGTGTTTTTCCCTTGGCTTTAAGGTATATTTTTGCTTATATACATTTTTTATGTATATAGAGTTATTGATTTCATACTTTTCCTTATGCCTTTAGTTACATTTCATATTTTGTAGCATTAGGGTTAATTTTTTCATTTATTGTCCCATTTAGGCTTTTTTTGTGTTAATTTATATAATAGTTATTATTATTTAGACGCATTATAGTTTTTTGTTTCATTTATCAGCATTTACTTTTAGATAGTCACTGCCTATATATTTTCAGCTGCCATTAGTCTGTTTATGTTTTTAAGTTAGTGTGTCTTGCTGCTTTAATAAAATCTTGTTCATTTTCTGCTTTGACAGAGCATCCGGGTCTTTTTGCTATACTCTATTTGCTTATTTTGGTAGTATATTTTAGAGTGCTATCTTAGGGGATTGTCTTTGTCTCTTTCTATTGTGTGTGTTATATATATATATATATATATATATATATATATATAATACTATATTATTATTTTTTACACACACACGTGTGTGTGTGTGTGTGTGTGTAAAAAATTAATAGACAATACTGTTCTGTGGCTAACGAAGCATTTAGTTAGCCACAGAACGGTATCGTCCATTCATTTTTGATTATTAATTATTAAAGCTCAGCTAACACGGTACTGATACCTCTGCATTATATACATTGTTCCAGAAGTCGTGTGGTTTGTTCAGATGCAACTTTGCAAACCTAAGCCGTGCTGCCATGTTGTTGTTAGAGAGAGGAGGCTTTCTCCTGGCAACCCTTCACAACAAACCATACTTGTTCAGTCTTTTTCTTATTGTACTGTCATGAACTTTAACATTTAACATGCTAACTGAGGCCTGTAGAGTATGAGATGTAACTTTTTTTTTATGCAAATTCTCTGAGCATTGCACGGTCTGACCTTGGGGTGAATTTGCTGAGACGTCCACTCCTTGGGAAGATTGGCAACTGTCTTGAATGTTTTCCACTTTTGAATAATCTTTCTCACTGTAGAATGATGGACTTTAAATTGTTTGGAAATGGCCTTATAACCCTTCCCAGATTGATGGGCAGCAACAATTGCTTATCTAAGATCATTGCTGATGTCTTTCCTCCTTGGCATTGTGTTAACACACACCTGCATGCTCCAGACCAGCAAACTGCTAAAACTTCGGGTTGTATAGAGGTGGTCACACTTGCTGATGATCAATTAATCAAGGGCATTTGATTATCAGCACCTGTCTGCTACTTAGCATCTTAATTCCTATGGAAGCATTAAGGGTGTACTTAGTTTTTCACTCATAGCTTCTCCATTTTGGCTTTATTTTTGTTAAATAAATCACGACACAGTGTAATATGTCATGTGTTGTTGTTCATCTGAGGTATTTACCTAATTTTAAGACCTGCTAGGGAACATATGATTGTTATTATGTCCTGATATGAAAAACCATAGAATTCAAAGAGGGTGTACTTTCATTTCACACCACTGTGTGTGTGTGTATGTATGTATATATATATTGTAGGTTCCAACATGTTATATAAAATTACCCACTACCGTTCGCCAAGGCCCACCCCAGGGAATATTTAAGGATGTGTATGTCTGGTTTATTATGCAGAGTGCACATGTTATCTTAGGTTTATACCATAAAATTAAGTTCGAATTTCGGCTTGCGTTTCATTCCATATCTGAGTTCATCTACAGGACCAAGTATATATTGCCGATTGGCGCAATATCAAGTTTGGGTTTTACATTAGCCATTCACATTTATTTATATATATAATATTATATATAATAATATATATATATATATAGATATATATAGATTATATATATAAAAAACAAATTAAAAACAAAGCAGCAAGCCACTCTGATGTAGGCACAACCGGCCAGTTTGCGGTCCCATTAGGAAATCCAATAAACATATGAAACCAGCCCAAAGACCAAAGCTAAAAGAGGGAAACTAGCAAACAGGAAGGAGTAAAGATAATCCAAATAATCTGTTATTTAAGTTAAAACAGATACAACGAAACCAAGTTTCTTAGGTTCCACAGGGAGGGGGACAAGTCCCTCAGAGGGGGATGGGGTACCTGTGGCAAAAATCCACAAAGAACAAAACAGTGAACCCACCTTATATTATTACCCACACCCCAAGTGAAAACCAAAGAAAAATAAGCATAACAACCCAATTCACACCAGCCAAGATCACCGTTAATTAGTTTACTGTTGCGGGCAAAGCTGAGCAACCACACACATTAAACAACCAATACCTGCGACCGCGAAGGGAGCTCTGGGATCACAAGCAGGGGGAAATAATCTTGCGGAATTCAAGGGACCAACCGCCTTTAATGCAAGGTTTGAGTTAGGGTGTATTGTGAAAAAAACAACATGTCTGTGAGGGTAAACTGGACTTTTGCCATCCTCAAGTCCGTGCCTTAAAAAGCTGTGTTTTTTAAATTGTGCGAGGGCATGCAATTGGGGACTAAGGCGTCTGCTCATGTAAGTGAGCGATGAGAGTTAAAAAAAGTGGCACTGTTGTGGTCATTGACCATGTCATTTTCCAGGGAATCCATTGCGGCACACAGTGA